>JAHWXV010420591.1:0-10954 GCA_024586415.1 Phrixothrix hirtus
ATATATATATATGCATATATTATTTACAATTCAAAATATTTTCTAATTTTTTATTTATACCATTTTTATTTTATTGAAGAATGAGTAAATCCAGAATTCGCGTATTATATAAATATTTAGGATCAAGAAAATGTTAAATTTTTAATTTGTCAATTGACGTTTCGGGATTAAATTTGTATCAGAGTATATGTTACAAATTAATTTAACAACTGAATAACATTGAAAATAGAATTTTAAAAATTAGAGGACGTACATATAAATAGATAAACGGAATATTATTTTTATTTCCCTTAAAAATAAATACATTCACAATTCCAGCATTACATAAATACTTAGGACCAGAAAAAGATTAAACTTTTGATCTTTCAACCAACGTTCCAGGATCAAATTTGTGCCTTCGTCAGAGTATATAACGGAAACTAATTTAAAAACTTGATAACATTAAGAATATAATTTTAAAAACTAGAACGGCATAATTCCGTTCATTTATTTATATGTCGTTCTAGTTTTTGAAAGTCTATTTTCAATGTTATCCTGTTTTTACACCAATTTCTGCTGTATACTCTGATGAATCAATAAATTTTATCCAGAAACGTTAGTTCACAAATCTAAAGCTTGATCTTTTCCTGATGCTAAATATTTATATAATACCCGAAGTCTGGATTTATTTATTTTCCAGTAAAATTGGTCTCTGAAGCATTTCCTTGTTTCTCGATATACACTTGCAAATCTTTGCTATACAATGTGCCGGTGCTGTTCGGCGAGAATCCAAACCTTTATGTCAAATTTAATAGTGCTAGTGTTCATAAATACACACCATAGTTTTGATGTAAAAGTGAAGTCCCAATTTTAAAACATTTCAAAATGTGCTTCAATTTGATGTCTTACGGTGGGTATCCCTTTTTGCACAAATATTCCAGTGGATATGGCAATAATTTATAGTATATATAATATTACCACTTTATAACAGTAGTACTTGTAGAGGTAAAAGCACAATTTTTGATCTATAAATATACTACAATACTAATCTATCTTATACTTTCAGTATAGTAATTGTACTTGGCTATTTATATCGTAAGATTTGCAAATCGCCTAAAAGATGTTTTATACTAAATAAATGAGGCTAAATTCAAGCAACATTGCCAGATCTTGAACCTTTAACTTGACTTGTTGTACTTTTGTGATATAGTTTTGTCTTGATGAAGTACCTTACATAATCAAAGGAAATATTGATATGTAATTAAAGCTTGACACGATTCGTTCTTATAAACTCTTTTTCTTACATGCATTCATGCTTCTCATCTTACAGGATACTTGTTGCTTCCTTTAACAAATATATTGACTTCATTAAAAACGCTACACTTAGAATTAGTTGAGAAATTATATTGATATTTTTACAAACGATGTAATTTATCACTACAAACAAACGATTAATATTTCAAAACAAAACAATAGAAATAAAAAGTTTTTAACTAATGAGTTGCTTCGAAATGATTTGTTATCTACTCATTTAGACGCTGTGCTATAATGTTAATCGAGTGATCAATATCGGCTTATAATATATTATTCCATGATCCCCCGAATTCGCAGCCGAAAATTGTGCACGTAGTCTGGAGGGTGTGGTAAAGCATTTATCCGTGTACCAAGGACATCCTATACATGCTTAATGGGTGATAAATAAGGCGACCATAGGAGTCCGTGTTGGAAAGATAGCATTTTGCAACCCCCGAAGATATCGACGTACAATAGCTCCAGCACATTACTAGTATTAACAGGCTGCATTTAAGTTTCCAGCTTTCACTTTTCTTCTAAATACAATTTGTTTTACTCCGTATGAGGATTGATTCACATATCGAACGCAACCGCCTGTTGCAATTGTATTCTGCAACTATCCTTTCAAAGCCATCTACTACTATCTCTTTTGCGTTAGAACTGATTATGGTCTTAAACTTTTTCTGTTCTTCCTCTGCTGTGAACATATCACGGTGTTCCGAAGATAGTAATATAACACGTCTGTTCACTTCTGAATTGACGTAAATACAAAAGGAGAAGATAGTTGTAACTCTAATTCAAAATCGCCTGAATTCTAGAGAAATTAAAGCTTTACAGCATTTTAGTGTTCCGCTTACAGTTAATTTCTAATTAATCAGGTCAAATAATTGCATACAAACTAAAGGCTATGATTCTGTGATTGGGGAGAAAGTAGACGCCAAATTTATGGCTTATCTATTTCCTTGGTTGCTCTCTGAACCATTTCCTTGTTTCTCGATATACATTTGCACATTTTTGTAGTATAATGTGTCGGCGTTGCTCGACGAACAGTGTTAGTTTTCACAAAGACTCTAAAAGGACACGTAAGATAAAATGGCACTAACTGCTTATTAATTGCCAAGAGTTAATCTGGGTTACAATATCTCGAATGTTAAACATGCCGTGTATTGGTGTCGTTTTAAAATTCTTTTCTAAGATCCTCTCGAGTTTTCTTAATAACAAATCTTATCCATCCCGAAATATGAGAGAAATGAATTCTGGAAATAGTTGCTGAACAGGTCGCGTTTTTGAAACAACGTCCGTTTTACCATAGCATCCACATAGGCTGCGGAGTAACTTTCAGCCCTAATTTGTATATTAACTTACGTATATAAACGCACATAAGTATACTTTAGGATTATCCTTTTAAAGCACGCTTTTACGCTACTATAACTATTTAATACATCAAGTGAATCTCTTGGTAAAAATAAAATATTTAAAAAGGTCTAAAATAGGTGCTGGGTAGAAATATTTGCGAAGAAATACATGCCGTTAATTTTGAATGAAATGAAATATCAATAAAAATATATAACATTAAACAAGAAATCACTCCACCTAGTAGAAAGAAAGTTAGACGTTTTGATCATTTATATTCTAGTATTTAACAGTACGCAATTATTTTGTTATAAGTACTTAAAGTTGCAGTCAAATTATATGCAACAGCTATTCGAGTTTACAATATTACAAAGAGAATAGAGTAAATTTTAAGTATGCGCTTGTGCTAAGGGAACGAAGTAAATGTGTAAAGGGATTATGAAATACATGAAGCACTGAGCTGTAGGAACTTGTATAGATGTAGGGTTTACGAGATTACAGACAACATCAAGAGATTAAAATACATCAGAAATACATCAAGTGCATACGATTGTTATTTTACAACTTTATTAAAGGTATAAATAAGTTTAGAAGTCACGAAATTTTATAAATGGTAAATTTCAAACTAAAGCAACGTTTAACACCTCATCGTGTTTATCGTTATATTATTATTTAAACTGTGTTAGATACTCAAATTATCTTGTTTGTTTTAAACACTGCCGCCATGTTTCAATAGTGTTCTATATATCTAAGTACACTATCTGCTTCCTTGTTTTCGCTTATACCAGAAAATGTATTTGTCATTGTATTATTAGGATATCCTTCTGTATAATAAACCTGGAAGTATTATTAGGTTAGCTCCAGGTACTTCAATTTCTTAACTGATAAAATGATTAAATTAATTTTTTGTGTTTCGAGAAATACCTAAGGTTCCTTAATTTTTACTTAACGAAACAAATACACGAATTTTTATATAGAAGCATTTTAAACACATTTCTCTTGAGCAATTAATTAAATATGAAAACGTACATTTTTATAAATCTTATATATTTTATAAGTAAAGCGTACTCCATATAAAGTCCTATAAAGTTGATAAATCACAGTAGGCATTCTATATTAAAAAGCAATATTTATTACAGCGAGTATAATATACTGAAATATGTATTATAAGATGGTGTTTTAAAATTTGAAAAGATTCAAATATTAATTAATGCCGACTACCAGTTACAATTAGAGCGTATACCTTACCAATTTTCTATTCAATAAGTAATATTAACTTTATTACAAATTTAAGCATGATAATTTCCTGAGTACGACTGCTTAATTAGTGCATCATATCTTAATGTGTCTAAACATATCAATAAAATAAGTTACCTGTATATCTAAGGACACAAAAATTGCGATAACCTAGAGGCTTTTAGGAATAGAAAAAATCTAGTGTGAAACAACACATGAACTCCTCTTATGAATTATAGTTATGTAATAATGTCCACAAATGGTTGAAATATCATTTTAATTTATTTTGGGATTGACAATTGTAATGGTCACTCATCCAAATTCTTGCACTCGTAAATCGCTGCTCAATACAAGAGATTTTCTCGAATAACGCACCTCAGTGCGTTTTTCAGACAAACTGAAAAGTTCATGTAGAAGTTAATAAAACATTCAGTCAGTGATTTAAAATTATTAAATCTGATATTGATTTTAGAAGGTGAATTGGTCTTTTACTGATGCCTAATATGTATTATGTTCTGAATACAATTGCTCTTTCCAAAATGTTATCATGACATTTTATTTTTTATATTCACTTCTTAGGTGAATTTTTAACTTGGAAACATAAGAAACGTCTCTGCATTTAGCCATATATACAACATATGAAATAAAATTGTTTTGCTGCTACAGATAAAACTAGATAAACGTGTAGGAACCTAACAACCATGTTCATTGTAGGATTAAAATGATTAACATCCCATTTTTGAGGTTTTCTTTTTCTAACGCAACCAACATTTTAATAATGATTTGGCAACATCGTCTCTCATAAGAATAACGGGAAAGGGCGTGGCACTTTACTTGTGAATAGATTAATTTTAACAAAATCACTTACTAGTCAAGAACAGATATAGTTTAGATGAATTAAATACTAGAAAGGGCCACTTTACAATAGTATATTATATACCAAGGGACTAAAGTGCTTCTTTGAATCTCGAGAGAGGAATAATCTCTTGGGGGATAAAAAGCATTTTTAGTCCCGAATTATATACATTATTTTTTGCCCTTCAGAAAAATTTGAAATAAAAAAGGTCAAAGAAAGTAAAATTGCATGATTTTGAATTTGACAGATCATTCGATTTATTAATGTGTACTTCACGGCAAATGCTATTTGAATTTAATTGACGAAGCGCTATAGACCCGCTTTCAGAAATATGTAATTTGATTGGTTAATCTTTGTTATTGCCATGGTGAGCGAGATTAAATTTACACTATCTCTCTTGAGCTAAAGTAAAATTTTATTCCCTTGTGATTAAAAGTGGCACTTTAGTCAGGGAAACAAGTGACTAAAAGTAGCGTTTTAGTATCGAAAGTGCAAAAATATTTAAAAATAGCACAAAATTGAAAGCTAATGTTATTAAATTTATTAAGGTCATTTATAGCTAACAGTATGCGTGGAATTAAATTACATTAACGCAACAGACGCAACGGAAGTAAATGAATCATAGATATATGGTGTTATTAAATCAAATACCCTGCGATGCGTATTGTTAATTTAAGACTCATATCCCCACTAACTTGTATTAAATGTCTATAATAATAGAAACGGAACTTTTTGTAAATTTTTATGTCTATATTTTCGTTTATTACTGATATTTGCTTCAGAACCTTTTTCCGCGTGATCTTTCCAATTAGCGATTCTTCAAATAACTTTTTACAATTCCCATTCAAATCTTCCTCAGAAAAAGAGACTTTGAATTCAATATACAGTCATCACATTGTGTGCCTTCTCCCTTTATAAAAGTTTCAGTTAAGTAAGCACCTTTTTAAAAATTAATAGCATGTTTTAGCACTTCGTAAGTATTTCCAAATGCATTATATTTTGTATAAAATTGCTGTTGTAGGGGGGTTATCATTTCCACAGCTTTTCCATATTAATTGACAATAATTCCGTTAAACTTCTTGCATCTTTTGGTACTGCGCAAGTACTTCCAAATTTATTATAGTTTGTACAAAATTATCGTTGTAGGGGGGATTATCGTTTCCACATTAATTGATGATAATTTAATTAATTATCCAGCACTTCTTTTGAAATTAGCCATATCAACCAGTACTTTTGTCTTCTGTAGATACCCTTAATGAAATCATCTGTGAGGGGGCCGTAGAAATTAGGCGGTTGATTTACAGTATCTTATAAACTAACATCGACCTAAAATTTATTATTTTTAAAAGTAGAACTTCACATTTATGTAGCTCGAAGAAAAGGAAGAAATCAGGTCATTTGTCTACTTTAAATAGGACTTCATTGTCTCTATTTACCTATGCTCTTTTCTTTGGTCCTCGCTTAATCACAGCAGAAAAATTTAAAGTCAGTTTGAGTTAGATGCACCTGACTCAAAATAGACCAAAACTAGGAAACGTTAAAAAGTACGTAGTTTTTGCAAACAGCGTCAAGGTATTTAGTTGTCATTGCTAATTATTAAAAACAGAAAGCCCGAGCATTAAAAAGCAACTGCATCACTAAAAGATTTTCTCACGGTGGGTCTGACTATTGAAATTTTTAGATACTGTTTGGTTTTAGTGCTAATACAAATATCTAGCCATTGAGTACATGTTTGAATAGGAACAAACAGTTGAATAAGCACCCTAATGAATTTTAACGATTTTATTTTGTTATTGTTGTTAGATGGGTATAGCTTTTGATTTGATCTTTAGCTTTTTTTAATTTCATTACATACCAAATTAATAGTTTGTACATTTTTAAAATTTGTATTCAAATTGTAGTTTTTATTTAAAAATTCAATAACTTGCATATATAAATTAAGATGAGAATTGTCATCTGTCAAGATTGTTTATTTTACAGTTGATTAAACTACAACAAACTGTTGGTCATTGTGCTACAATGACTGATAGAATGTTCACCACCTCAAAAAAAGGACAGACAGTATAATATACAGTACTAAAATAAACGCCTCGTGATTGTATAACGCATTCGGCAATTTAATGTAATCCATTTACTATCCATTTAAAATCATTTCTAACGAAAATACAGACACTTGAACCTTAATTTAGCTTTTGCAACACACATTTGTTTTTAAATTAAATTATATTATATAGATTTAGGTGCGTTTCTATGTCTTACAATATAAGAACGTTAAAAAAATTAACCATTGTTGCACATGAAGGCGAATATTTTGGCGTTTGTTCCATTCAAATTGGATCGCTGCTTCGACAAAGCGTTACTAAACTACTGTCATTAATTTAATAGAACATGAAAAAGGGAAAAGAATTTTTTAGACAATAATGGATCAGAATTGTATAACAATGGAACAAATGTCAAATTGTGAAGTAATACTAATTTGGCGACACTAATATGTGTAATTGGGCAGGTTCGCTATCAGTTAATAAGCCCATTGAACAAATACTACTGATGTAATAAACAAGTGCATTAAAGAAAATAACTAAATAAAGATATTAATAATAAGGTCGGAGACTATTTTATAACAAAAAATAACACTGCAGTATTGAGTTAGCCTCAATTGGTCTGAGTTTATTAGACCGATGGGTCGTTAGTTAAAGTTGATTAGGTGACATGTTTAATCTTTATCTTAAAGATATTTGTTAATAATCTCAATTTGAGAACTGTACGAGTAGATACTTTGAATAATTTTGTGATTAGTATTTGTTAATATAACGACTTAGTGTTAACAATCTTAATTTTTTTGTCACATTATTGTTAGTGTAAGCTATCCTTGCGGTAAATTTATTTTAGTAACTAAGTTTAGAAGAGACACCTCCTTAAAGCATACATATTGTTCGATAATCAAACGTAGTACTTGGAACAAAAGCGACCAGCAATTCTGTTAAAGAAATTACGAAGCACAATAACACATTTATCAATCTTCGGACATGAACTCATACTAAAATATTTAACAATTATTGAGTAAGGGTGTGTAAAAATTGAAGTTTAAATTCGGAAATCATATACAAAATTGGTTTTCCATGAAGTCGTAGATGTTGAGCACCTAGCATATTTATAAAGTTCAAAATAATTAACAAACAGTTTGGTATAATTACCTATTCAAGTTGGATGACAACAACGAAATTTAACCTAAAACTACCATAGAATAATGGAGGATTTTGTATATGACAACGTATTCAGTCACTATGACCTCAAAAAATCTTGGATATTAGGTTAAGGTAAATCGATTTTTAGTTTTCAACTTAAAAGGTCGCTCTATTATTAATATTAAATATAAAATTAAAACGGTAGTAGTTAGGTAACGCCCTATATATAAAAATGTACAAACCGAGCAGACAGAATCCCTTAAAACGGTCTATGTACCGCTATAAGCATATATGTATCTAGGCCGTTTATCTGCTTACAACATAATCAAAATTAATAAAAATCGGGGAGGCGTACCTCTGGAACTTTTCTTGTGAGTCACACAATTTACTGATAATAGAATTTGGTATTTAAATAAACTATAGAATAATTTTATTTTATTTAGTACATTGCAGAATATATAGCATCTTCAGTCAGAACGGTAATGCTTATTGTTGCATAGGGATTACTACGGATGGTTAAGCGTTTCAGTTGCTCCTCCTCTGCTATGAGGTCGATTCTGATTGGGTACCAAGATAGTAAGGGTTCAGACAGTTTGTTGAGCCGACCTACAGAATGGACGATACCGTACTTAAATTCCTGCAGGGGCAAGGACCAGCGTAACAGCAGAGTGCAGCGCAACAGTTTGTTGATAGTGTGCATTGACTAGAGCCGCTAAAGAGAAGTACTTCCTGTTTTAAATGTGAACCGCTGATCTTCCACGTAGGGCCATATTTCCCACACCGCGGTTAGGCATTCTTATTCGTTCACATGATATTTTTGAACTGTTGGGCTAAGTATGAAACTAGTTTAACTGATGATGCTTCGTTCTCGTGCATCTTTCTGTTGAAACAGTGCTATTGCGATTCTGATGCACCTTGTGTTGGTGTATAAGACCAAGGGTTTTCGAAAGTTCGGGCGACTGAGTTGCATTGGTTTTCCCTGGCTTGCTGATAGTTTTATACGCTGTTACAGATGTCCATTTAAAGAAGCTCTTTTGCTTGGCGTGTCGGTTAAGTGGACATCGATTTCAGTACATTTGGTAATGCACTCGCATGACTAGTTGCGCAGGCCAAGGAAACTGTAAAGTTGTTTGAGATTTACCTGCCTGCGTATCCAGTTGATTACTTCGCGTTGTCCTCTTAAGGGCGAGTTCACCTCAGCCGTGTTAATGTGACCTAGGTGATGTATATTGTTTTTTCCGAATTGAGATTGTGGAGATTGACATATAAATTGTGTAGACGTGTAGACGTTCGAAAATGGCTCTCAAGTGCCCTAGAAGTTCCTTCTAGCTATTGTAGTGCATAATAATGTCATTTAGGTACACTAAGGTGAATTTTCCCAGGTAGTACA
Source organism: Phrixothrix hirtus (assembly GCA_024586415.1). Lineage (NCBI taxonomy): Eukaryota > Metazoa > Arthropoda > Insecta > Coleoptera > Phengodidae > Phrixothrix > Phrixothrix hirtus. The sequence continues at coordinate 9,293 of JAHWXV010420591.1, forward strand.
TCCTGGGACATGAGAGTATGGAATGCACATGGACATTTCTTTAATACGAACGGCATTACCGTGAATTGATAATTCGCGCTGCCTGTTGTGCAGAAGGTGGTGTACTTCTGCTAATACCCAGCTATCAGGTCTAAAATGGTGAAAACCGAGGCCGTTCTCAAGTCTCTTAAGGCATCTTGAATGGCCGGTAGGGCGCAAACTTCGTCCTTTGTTATCTTGTTTAACTTCTGGTAGTCAACACAGAAGCATGGTTGTCCCTCCTTGTTCTTTACAATGACTACCGTAGAACTGAATTCCGAGTTTTTTGTTCCAATGATGCCACCTTATAGCGTTCTTTCAGCTTTTCTTGTCAATACCGCCTTTCTTTCGGAGCAGTTCAGATACGATAATAGTAAAGAGGAGGTTGTTTGTTGTTGTTTCGTTAGTCGGATATTGTGCTTGCTGCTTGTGGTTGATTAGTTCGTCTGTCGTTGAAAATTTCTTGGAAATCTTGTAGTAAGACCTTGAAAGCCGGTTCTTGTGATTCCAGGAAGGCAAGGCTCACTGAATCGTAAGGAATCGGTTTAACCGTTTTATGGATTGCTTCTTGCGTGCCCCAAATGCTCGTTAGTCGTTGAGTGTAGCCAATGTCGATACACCGCCTTTGGTAGTGCAGTACTTCTGTTACCATCAAGCCTTGTCCCAATGGTACTGGGTGACGCAGGCACATAGAACATCGAGTGTGCCTAGTTTCCATTTACTTCTTGATTCTTGTGAATTTCTACTAGTATGTGTACATTAAAGTTTAGGTCCGCCTTTGTGGCCGTTTCGCTCACAGTTGGTATTTTGGGGTAAGCTGTTTTGTTATAAAGTTGTCGCCCTCCCTAGTGTCGATAAACGCTGTGGTTTCACAGCCATCCATCTTCATGGATTGTATAGGTGTGGCTCTATCTTCGGTATATAAGACGTGGTTAAGTGGTTTATTTCTCACGACCGGGTGACGCTGTTGTTATCCCCAGTTGTTGGACCATTTGTCGTATTTATAGTTGGGAAGTCTTTATTGAAATACCTTTACGAACAGAAATGGCACTGGTAACCTTATGCTGTCGTTAGCTTGCTTTGGCGCGGTCCTAGTTTTTCTTCAGGCTTTTTGATCGTTCTCAGTGACCTCGACAACTTCCAGGAATTCTCATACAGATCTAAATATGCGGGTTGCGCATAGCTGGGTGCAGTGCCGGGTAGAATTGCAAAATCAAGACGGTAGTGTGATTCGTTGATTTTAAATTGAGGTGTTTGGCCATTCTGCATTTGTTTGTAATGAAGTCGATGGCGTCTTCATTTTGTAATGGTTTTTTTTTGAAAAAGGGCTCATGCAGTTTGGCTAAAAGATGTTCGTTCCGTCAATAAGATTTTTAATTCCCCATAGGTTTCTATATGAGAGCCGAACGTCTTCCACCAATTAGCTGCATCCTTGATAAATGCTCTGTTACGCGTTATTTTTTGTTTCACATCGATGCAGTATTGTGCAAAATATGTTTCACACTTTTCGATAAACTCCTTGCGTCGTCTAATAGTTCCTCGATGAATGTTGCTAGTTTTCTTTGGTTTATTATATTATCATATATATTATATATTATATATGTATATATATATATATATATATATATATATATATATATATAA
>JAHWXV010420592.1:0-10865 GCA_024586415.1 Phrixothrix hirtus
GTGGAAATCGTTTGAATGTTTTCATCAGATACAGCCCGAGTCTCCGAGAATGAAAAAACCAATCCGATGGAAGGAAATTCTGTTGTAGATAGGGTTTGACAGGTTGCCTCAAAGCACAATGCTAAAGTCTTATCCAATTCAGACAACACGAACGTAACGAAGAAAACCTTATAAGCATCAACATTTAGAATTGTTCTAGGGGATGTGGTACGCATATTGTACGTATCAATATACTTACTAATGGATTCTACGGAACGACTTTCGATAAATGAAATGTTGAGTAGTTTCTTGCAATGTAATACAACTTCCTATTTACGATTATGAAAACGAGTTTCAAGCAACTTCAGAGCTATTTAATAATTCTCTTCCGTAAGGGAAAGATGTTTTACAACAGCAAGTGGTTCAAGAGCTAACGATGTTATTAGATACTGAAATCTTTCTAAATTGTTTAATTTCGAGTTTTTATCAATGACTTAATCAAATTTGCCCCAAAAGCACTATCAATCTAAAACTTTTCCTGTAAAAGGTGGTAAATGCAGCTGAGGCAACGCTATCTTATAACCACTTGTTGACGGCATGGGCGTAATATGTTCAGTGTCGACAGGGATAGCAGAATCTAGAGTAATTTTAATTTCAGAACTAATACTGAAATACAATATTTTGATTAGTGCAATTGATTTTAAGGGCCCCTCTTCATCCAGACAACTTAGCAAGGGGTCGAGATTTTCATATATGTGCATGAAAGATGTGTATTCTGATTCAAATTGTAATTTTAAAACTGACAATTTCCTTAAACTATTTAGATCAATTTGTGATTGAACATCTCGGAATGTATTCTGGATTTCCTTTATCCAACGAGTAAAAGATAAGAACTGTACCTTGTTTATAATGGGAAATTAGGCGATAAAATAACATGGAAAACAAATTATCAACCTTATTCTGTTTTCAGGTCAACACAAGTCTATGTTGGAAGTATAAAAATATTTTTACAATTTCCAATATTATAATAATGTAAATTTAGCTTTGGAAATAATTATTGGAACTTATCCAAACAACCATTAAAATAGAAGTATTCTGTATGGTAAAGCCATAAATGTATAATATATTACAAAGTGACAAGTAGCATAAAACCTTGTAGATAAACGATTTCTTTCTTCACATGTGTTAAGATTTGCATGTATGAAATAGCAACGATTAACAAAGCGAGCTATGTACGAATTGCAATGGTTTAAAGCGAGATAGGGTCAGTAATTGGTACGTCAGTTTAAGAATTCTAGAATATTTTTACTCTTTTTTAAACTAACAAATCAAGACTTTTGATTGCAGTTACATCTACGACAGTGTTTTATTGCAGGCAATAACATCCAATTGATAATGCCACAACTATTTTATGTTAGGGATCCGACTATAAATTTGTTTAATTTAAAAACGCAAGGATTTATCATTTAGGCCATGTATGAATTTGCGATTAGACCAGGAGCTGGAAGGAAGTGAGTATGCAAAATGTGAAGACCGCATTTAGTCGATGATTATTAGCTGAGAACAACTCAAATATTAATAATCCGGATCTTGCCGGTCAATTTTTTTGATCCCCCCTCCACTTTCCTATAAAGAAAATCGATGGAGTACATGTTATGGAGTCATTTTAATGGTTATTAGTTATAATTTATATATTTTTTATGATGAAGGTGATTATAGGTTGTCACGGTTTCACCTTTAGCTTCAATTTATTTTACATTAATTTTAGTAAGTGCATTTAGTACGCCCTGTATATAGATATTTAAAATTTCGTTTTGAATGTTTTTGTTGGTGTACGTTAGTAAGTAATTATTTTTCTTATATTAATATTCCAGGAATGAAGGTCGGGTTCAATTAATAAACCTAATCCCGGAATTTATTAAATTTTAATTTGTTAACCCGATAGGTGTTGCCGCCTGGTGACAGAATTTGCGAACGTAAAATTCTTTTTTAAAATTTCATGCTGGTTAAAAATACATTTTCTTATCGCACACTTGTGCTCCAACTTTTGATTAAAATACTAACGTGCAAGGTGTCGAATTATTTTTCGTTGCCGAGATGTAGGATCAAGCGTTGCTAATTTGATTACAACGCTTGTCCTGTACCCTGATTGACAAGATATGTTTTATTTGGTCCTCGATCGTTGCATGAACTGCTAATTGACGTTGCTACTGTAAACTCCAGATACTAGCTGGATTTTGATCAACGCAGGGAGATTAAAAAGGCCGTAGAAAATATTATTTCTTTAACACGTCGTATAAGTTGCAAGGGCGATGTTTTTAAACTGTACGATAGTGGCGAGTTCTTTCGTCCAGATGTGCTCCTATTGATATGCGTCCTCAACATGTTTGCTTTTATTTAATTTCTGAATTACATATAAAATTTGCATTATGATTCAATCAACGTTTGCTGCTTATTTAAACTAATTGTTATATTAAATGTGAAATAATTGCGTCACTTTCCTTTGCTTGCAGAATTTAATTTCCGAATCATATTAGTGAACGTATAAAACGAAGATCCTCGTAGTTTGGAACATTTCGTTGGATCATCAAATCCTCTACAAATTTACATTAGGCAGTCTTCTTTTACTTGTGCATATTTTGGAGTAGCAGTATAAAGATACCGAACAAATTGCAATATATTTTGAGTTCTTGAAAAGAAAGCTTTGAAATCAGTAGGAATCATTTGATCTCGTCAAATGTTGAATTTATTCAGAAAGCGATGTTTCTGAGTCTGTTTCTCAGTAACAGTAAAAAATATGTCGTAAAACACGGATAATGCTCTTCTATAATAGTCTTCGCTCAATTCTAGATTTTTTGCATCTAATAATACTCGCATGCCAAGTACGCGGCAATTTTTCTTCTTTCAATAATTTCTCAAGCAAATCTTCATCACGTAAATAGCTCTTTGGTATTAGTTCTGCTTCTAACACTTCTTGTCGCAGTTTACCTCCGCTTTCAACAGTACAGTTTTTTGAACTAATGTTACGCAAACGTTCAAGTACTTTCTCCAGTAGTATGTTGCCCATAAACACTAATGAAGATTTTGATTTATTAGCTTGATGTGAAAATAATATCTTTCCACTATACTTATCAATAAGTAGTGATTCCATAACACGATTTTCGATCACTGTAAGTTTAGCCAGCCGTTCAACGAAGAAAGGCACTTCAAAAAAGTGACATGAAGATTTATCTTTAATTTTATCTATCGATTTGTCAAATTCATCACGAAATATTTCTTGGGGAATTTTATTTGAAGGCCGACCTGCCGAATTTTCAGAATTTCTCGGTAATCTTAAATAATCACTTCGATAGCAAATAAATCTTTCGGTTGTTGGCAAGTACTGAGTTGGGTAAAAGCATGGTCTTGTTTAAAACAGGCAGTATTTAAAATTTTTTCCGCTGCTGGAGTTTCGAAACAAAAAAAGTTGTTTATCTTTGTTTCTCGTTAGTTTTCCACATATTAAACATTTGAACTGTTCCACCTTTACTACAGCTCCTCTTGATGACTAATAAATATTCCGGCAACCTGACACACTTGCTTCAGAAGTTGCATAAATTGAAGTAGACGCTTCTTTTTTTTTGTACTGCTATTTCCCGGCGCCTTATTTTCTAGTCACTTAAATAACTAGCTAAGCAACCTTGGTGCCATAAATACTCTTGTTTTATGGATTTAAGATTACACATATTTTCAAATTTTTCACTAATATCGTCTTTTCTTCTATCTGTTGCTCTTTTTAATACTGGGCTATGTTTATGGTTTTGGCTCTTTAACTAAATCTTCAAAGACGATAACTCATTCGGTCTTTTTCTTTTTAAATTTACCACTTCTAACAACATTTTTTCCTTTTCTGATAAAACATTTTTTTCAATTGGACACTCAAAAACAACGAAAATTGAATTATATTATGAATACACAACAAAATATACATTTAGTACAACGTCTTTGTGACTATTAATGCAGAAACACACTGGACGGTTTTGCGCGTGATGCATACTATAGAGCGCGGGAAGGGGTTGTAAGGGACTGGAAGAGACCACAACAGCTGCGGCGCCTTTTGAAGGTTTTTCCCCTTGCGTATAACAGAAACAAAGTACAAAACGGTTTTGCAAATCGACGAAAGCAAAATCAAATATGACGACAAAAGCAATGATTAAGGCAAATGATAGTTCAATAAGTTTATAAATTAATAAAGAAAAAGAAAGAAAAAAAAATATAAGAATCTAAACATAGTTGCCGGTCCTCACATTTTGCATTCTCAACTTCCCACAGCGCCTGCACTAGATCATATGCACCAAAAGTTCTGTCGTACAAATCCGGTTCGAAAGAACAATATTTTAGGTACGATAATTGATGAATCAAACGAATAATTTAGCTCAAAGGACCCGAAAATAATTAAATATTCAATATATAAGCAATTTAAATTGTTCGTGATATAATGCGGCAAGATTGCATGCGATCGTTGAAATTGTATGCTAATCTAAATGAACTGTATCTCACAAACGATAGATAAGACAATAGAATATATATTCAAATTACAAATAGTACTCGCCTAAGTTGTTAGACAATAAGGGTTGAATTTTTAGCTGCTCGATACTAGCCTTTGAAGGTAATAAGGATGGGAAAACAAAGGATGTTACCATTATGAAGGTATGAAGGTTTATCGATGAAGTTTTCAAATTAAAGCTGTTTGAAATCAATTAGGGGGTATATAAGTAACTTAAGCACAACAGTATTAGATTTACTTGGCACTTAGGCCCCACAACATATTAATTTACTTCAATAATCACAAAACTAGCGATTAAATTGTATGCAATCGAAACAAAATTGACGTGTGTTCATTAATCAACAAACGAACTAGAAACAACTACAATTATTTTAAAACTAAGAAGATGACCGAATGATTGCGCCCTATACATACTTGAATCAGCATGAGCTTTCGCAGCGCTTACTAGAAACTGGTTTCAATGTTTATACTATATTTGGTGCAAATATTTGGTGCAAGCAGGATCAAGTAAAGTTAATAATGAAGCTGGTGCGGTGGCCGATGCTAACAATGAATTTACCTTAACAAATAGCTTGCCCTGATTACTGTTTGAAGAAATTCGATGAGCTTGCCGGATAAAAGGTGGACATATGAAGATTACCAGGCGTTAAAAGTGCAGTCAAAGGTTACCTACCCTGCATCCCAAATGACGATTATAATTTGGCTTTGGTAGCAAAGATGGCACAAGGAAATCTACTATAACATTTAGTGAAGCATGTTATAGATAATCAGGAGAAGAAACTTATAGCATGCATTTCGCTAAAGCATATTTTCGGTTTTGCAGAGATATACAAGCGTCCCAACACTAACTTGAAATGGGAGTTAAATGTGGTCAGAGTAAGATGACATCTAGATTCTTGCAAGAGAGCAAATGGAAATCGTAATCCTACGTTAACAAAAATTTGCTGGGAAATCGCTCAAATAACTCTAAACGGTCAGCCAAAAGTTACACTGCTAAAGTCACTTCGCACATATTCAATTATTTATACTCTTGGGCAATGGGAACTGTACGTGTTACCTGCATTAAAACAAATCAAAACCGATATTTTTCCTATAAAGGCTTCACTTGAATTGCAAAATCGCATTGGATCTTGATCAGTTTCTAAAAGGGTCAAAAGTCTAATAAGAATGCAGACGCATCTAAATTTCAACACCCTAACATTAAAAATCTAGCGCTTGATTTAAATACTTAAAGATATCCGAATGAGCATACGGGTTTAAACTTTAGCGAAGGCGAATATTCACAAGTCTATCTCAATCATCTAAATTTCCTTGCTTGTTACTTCGATAAAGTATTCATCATTTTCGCATTTAATTATAATCAATTTAGACAGTTCTAACGAATTCCAGTTCGGAGTGTCAAAAGATTGTAACAAACTAGGATTTCATTAACAAATATCATGCTTTAGGTAACGTTGAAGTCGAAAAATGGGTCGAAGACTTTTGTGTTTGAAGTAACGGTTTAACAGCTTAAGCTAAAATGTAAAATTATGTACACACGGATTATAACCAGATAGCTTTCAGAGGTATTCTAGCATATTGATATCAGCTTTATAGTATACTTTGCTTACGGACCTCTCTGTATGCCAGGTATATAAAATTATTGCGATCAATTTATCAATTGATCTTCCAAGTCCTCGTAGAAGTGCACTTTTGTATTTTAAGTTAAAGAGATTGGAAGATATAAAAACACTTTTACAGAAATGGATGAAACACAATGAACAATTAAAGTGTATCTTGTACGATATCTCATGCTGATGAAACTACAAGCATGTAACCAACATTACAGCCTGCAGCTAGTACTAGCCTCAGGAGTAATACCAATGAAGAATCTTTTGCTAACATTTAAAAACTAGAAGACATGCTTACCCAGAGAGTAACTGTGCTAACAAGGGATTGAAAAAGAATACAAAAAGAGAGAGAAAAGAATACTGGCACCGGCAGCACACTACACCGCTTATTGAAAATTGATAATTCTGAACATGTTGAATACAAGTATTATAATAATGTAAATCAACTAGTTGCTCAGTTATATTTACATTACAATTACATTTAGTAATATTGTAAGAATTGTATGAAGATGGTTATATCGAAAGAATGTCTACATTTAACGAATTCACTCTTTTACGAAAAGTGCTCTCAGCAACACTATCACTGGTATAAAATAAATCGAAGTATACCACATCCAAACAATTCCATAATGAACATTCACAACTTCGGTAGTATTTCGGGTAATGGGGTATCTGGGATATCAGGAAAGGGGCAACCCGATGTTGGTTACAAACAAACTAAAAATGGCAGTTTCTACTTGTAAAATAAAACTTTAGCTAGCTTGGCAAAATCAATTTGGCTTCCGGGTATTTTCCTGCGTTAACATGTTTTGGTTCTGAAAAGAACCGTTTGTCTGTTGACGACGTTTCGGCAAAATCACATCCGCCATTATCAAGTCTGTTGTAATTTTCGACTTCTCGATCTCGTTATTCGTATTGAACTGATGACCTTTAGAATCGGTTTGTCTTTATATACCCTATTGTTTTCGTGGTTGGTTGCGTTTGAGTAAAAGTTCTTAGCACGGCTCCGAGTGATAGCGCCTACTGTTGGGGGGCTTTCTATACTTTCTCTTTTTATTTTTATCTTTGTTTGCGTTTTTGTGAGTTGATTTACAATGGGTTTCCAAGCTGTTGGTAATCTCTGAGTATTATCCCGTGTATTAAAAAAAACGACCAGACAATCAGTTATAGGTCTGCAGCAAATTCAGTTAACCTTGCTTATTCTAAACCTATTACTATAAGATAAAAATCTCAGATTGTTATTGTACAGTTACAGACGCTTGACAATAGGCAATTAAAACGCTTTTGTGGCCATTACAGCATGTGAAGCGTTAATACTCTGATGTGTTTCGGTTTCGGTAATGAAAAATTTCATTATTCAGAAGAATATCGTAAAGAAGATTAAGCGTTTTAACCTGCAGGGTCGTACACTAGAGTTTAAAGTCAGACCTACTCCCAAGAACGTAGACCCTCTTCAATGACTGAAAGAAGCCGGCAATCAGGCTATTTTGTATGCCACGAAAGACCTGCAGACTACTGATCAGGCAGGATCCAGTTTCTGTAGTAAATAATTTCGGCAGAGTGAGGGATGGGTTCGGTTTCAAGAAGCATCCGTAGTCAATAGTGACGATATATGGAACGTGCTCGCCGGAATCTTCCAATCTAATTCACTGGACCTCAATACAGATACCTTTTGTGCAGCTGTTATGTCCGTAAAGATGCCTATAGCTAAAGGGCGTATTGAAGGCTCGACGTATAATAGCTTCACCGACGAATGCTTGAAAAGAAGAGGGATAATACTTATTGATAACGACGATAATCTATGCCTACCTCGTGCACTTGTAGTCGCCGTGGCTCATGCTACCGGAGACCCCCAGCACGCGGCTGTTAGACGAGACGTTCGTAAAGAGCAGAAGCCCTTGCATTGCTTAAAGAAGCTGATGATATTCCTGACGGGGGCTGTGGAATTTCTCAAATAGCGAAATTTCAGAGGTATCTAAATGAGTTCAAAACCACTGTTTATCATTACGGTTACAAGGGGCACGATGTCGTATTTACTGGCAGAGATGCCCCGAAGTGGCTTAACCTGCTGTATCATAAAGGCGATTTTAATGTTATAAGCTCGCTAACAACGGCGTTTTGCTGTACTTACTATCGTGAATTCTGCCATGCTCCCTATAACGAGAAAACGAAACATAAATGCATAGGAACATGTGATGGGTGCTTACAGTCACCGCGCTCCTGCGAAAGAAAATTTAAAAGCCAGTCGTGCTACGGCAAGCATAAATTTCAAAACTGTTTCGGCAAATACTCTGCGAAAAGCTACGACTGTGCACGAGCTGATTTAAGGTTCTAAAATCCGATAAGAACCATCTGTGCAATGAAGAATATTGCAAAAATTTCCCAAAAACATCAGCCTGTCACCCATCCGTGTTATATGCGACCTGAGACGGTCACCCCGAAAACAAAAGGTGTTCTATTCGTATTTAATAATTTAAAAACAACGCAGGAGACTATTCAGCTGGATGGAACTCTGCTACATGAGCCCAACCTCAGTGTATATAAAACTTGCTGCAGCGAATGCGTTAATTCTGATGAGAAGCGGTGCTCGAATTGCGGTGTTCGCATTCGAATTTCTTCAGATACTGAGCACAACTACTTAAGAAAACCACCTATCGATTGGCTTATGGCAAATTTACTCTCGCTCAGACGGAGATACAAAAGAGTTGTTGTTGTCCCACACAATGGACAAAGCTTTCACCACCAGTTCCTTTTGAGCTACATAATTACTAAAACTGATTTAATCCCTGAGCTAATCATGCGAGGGATAAAAGTTATTCAGATGCAGCTGGGGAATATAAAATTTATCGACAGTTTAAGTTACTTCCCTATGACTCTAAGCAAACTATCAAAAGCCTTCGACCTGCCTGATAATTTTAAGAAATGGTACTTCCCACACTTATTTAACACCATAGCTAGCCAAGACTACATTGACCCGTTACCATCTGTTGAATATTACCCTCAGGATACAATGATGGCGGTATTTGGTGGAGACAACAATGCCTCCGACAACATCGACGATCGCAACCGATCCTTCAAGTGGCACAGCGAGCACGGGGCGGATGTGTTTGAGTTTCAAAAGGAAATTATTGCTTATTGTACGTCCGAGGAGGAAATATTGGCTCAGGCATGCTTGAAGTTTCGCAGGCAGCTAATAGAGACTTCAAACGTCTGTTCCATAACTGAGGCTTGTACGATTGAATCTACCTGCAATAAGGTATTTGCAGAAACTTTTTAAGAACCAGCACAATCGGCATTATTCTAAAAGGGGGTTACCGCTGGAGATATAAACAATCAAAGTTTGCCACGCAATGGCTAATTTGGTTGTAAAAAATTGCGAGGCATAAATATGTTTCATGCTGCAAAAGAGAAAGAGCTGCCGTTATTTGGACTCAAGGTAGATGACTTTTGTCATGAAACCAACAAAGTGTTTGAATTTCATGGATGCTATTACCACGACCATCCAGAATGCTTGAAACACAATCGCAATACACCGTTACACGGCAATCCAACAGAAACTCTAAACTCTCGATTTGAGTCAACAGTAGCGAAAACTGAGAGATTAGGTGGGCTAGGTTTTATGAAGCTATCGAAATGTGGGAATGTATTTTTAGAAATTCTATGAAGGCAGCCCCAGAAATTAAAGAGCATACGAAGCACCACCCTCTTATAGCTGAACCCTTGCGATGCGTTTTATGGCGGAAGGACCGGAAATTGTAAGACCGTATACCATGCCCTGCCTTATGAGAAGATAAGATATATAAATGTATGCAGTGTTTACCCTTGGGTATGTAAATACGGAAAATACCCCATCGGCCATCCTCAAATAATTGTCGGCCATGGATCCTGCTCTGCTGAAGATTTAAATGAAACAAACAGCCTCATTAAGTGTAGAATATTACCAGCGCAAACACTATATCATCCTGTTTTACCCACAAAAATGAACCAAAAAGAGCGCGAGCATGACGAAAAGGAACGATCCCTTACGGGTACCTTTGTAATAGATGCAGATTCTCGAGATAAGGTAAATTTGGAAATGCAACACCATACAATATGATTCAGATCTAAAGACCGGAGATCTGTTCACAGAAATGATGAATAAATTTATAGAAATTAAACAACAGGCGTCAGGATGGCCCCCCAGTTGTGCCACACAAGAAGAGAAAGATGCGTATATTGGGGAGTTTTTGACAAAGGAAAGAATTCAGCTCGAATTTACGGTGATCGCTAACAACCTAAGCCTAAAATCCTTGACGAAGCTTATTCTTAACAGTTTCTGGGGCAAGCTAGGGCAACGCGAAAATCAAGCGAAGACCTACATTGTTAACAAGCCTGAAGGATTCTTTGCGCTAATCACAAACCCTGCAATAATTTTAAACAGCGTGCTTCTGATAAACGACGCCGTGCTCATTGTGAATTGCGAGTATTAAAAAGAGACCTATGATGTTTTAAGCACTGTTACTGTTTGCATGGCTGCATACACAACCTGTCTGGCCAGATTAAAGTTACATAGCTATTTAGACCTGTTAAATGAGCGAGTATTATATTATGATACCGATTCTGTTATTTATATATCTAGAAGGGGCGAGAATGACATGGCTGCAGAGAGCCGTATACGAGAAATGACCGATGAGCTGGAGGTCTATGACTCTGGTAGTTACATTACTCGTTTTGTGTGCGGAGGCCCTAAG
>JAHWXV010420593.1:0-15516 GCA_024586415.1 Phrixothrix hirtus
AAGGTGAATATTTTGAAAAACAATAAAACAGTTTATTCCAAAAAATTTGTTTTCTTTCCTAGTTTTTGTAACTACTTAAAAGGCAACCCTCGTAGTAACTAAAATTAATTTATACTTACAACTAGAAGTAAGCAAAGGTGACTCTACAGAACTGTATTGTAAACGTTACATGTCACTCAAAACGTTCTTTAAAATTAAAAATAGTATTAATCTGTAAGACGAAATACAATTAATTAACTAAATAAATCTTGTGACGTTTTAATTAGATTATTAAAGAAAAAATAAGTGTTAACGGTCTGACAATGGTTATATATAATTAAGATAGAGCAAGAAATTAAGGGCTAACCACTGTTTACACAGAAAATGGACTAAATAATCAATAAAATATTGTTATCAAATATAATCGTGGTGAGTTCGGGTCGTTGTAATGAAGTACTGCTTATTTTTGGTTAGCTGCGATAAACAAAAAGAAACGCCGAAGAACACATAATGCGTAATAAGTAATAATAAGCATGTTATTGGTAACTACATCTAAATAAAATTTTAGTGTAGTTGTACTAGAGTAGCATCATAATTTAATTTAAACAAGTTGCGTTTAAAGTTGATAAAATATAACTATGTTAGTAGGTGATAAAATATACAGAAATAATAATTAAACGGGGCTAGTTTTGAATATAGTTAAACAACTTGAACAAAAAATACGAATAGAATCAAGGCGCTCAAAATTAAATGCATGTACTTGTATATAAACCGCCACTACTAAGGTAACGGTGATAAAATTAATTAAATGGAGCAAAAAATGACCAGAATCATTTCACGACAACCTGTAGTATATGCAAATTACGTTCAAATTTATTAGAAGCAAAAATAACTGCCCAGTTTATTTACAGGTTTAAATAACGAATAATTCAATCGAAAAGGAAAAGCTAAATTTAATAAATATCAATAGGGTAATTTTAAGTAATATATATTATAAATTAATAAAATGAAATTCATTAATAGTATATTATATACCAAGGGATTAAAGTGCCTCTTTCAATATCTAGAGGGATAGTTTATTTTTCAAGCGATAATGAAAGAAATAAATCTCTCAAGAGATTAAAAAGCACTTCAGTCCTGAGGTATAAACATCAGTTTTTGCAGTTTCGAGTAATTTTAAATCACAGGTGACGAATAAAGTAAAATTGCATGATTTTAACATTAACAGATCATTTGCGTTATGAATATGTGCTTCACGACATTTGCTGTTTAAATTTTATTTACGAAGCGCTATAGTAACGCTTTCAGCAATATTTAATTTTAAATGGTTAATTTTTGTTATTGCCATGGATTTAAATATATGTTATTCATCCATCTCTCACCGCTTGCGTGCTGTATACCAACATTTGTTGACAAGCCACAGACACCATTACTGAAAGTTTCGACAGTGTTTACGTTTGTTTGTCACTATTTAAAATGTCTCTTCTGGTCGTGAATCTCGCCGACTGTGAAATACGCCTTGTGATTCATTTTCTTAGAGTTAAAGGCATTAAATCGGTCGACATTCATCGTCAGATCAGTGAAGTGTATGGAGACAACATTATGAGTGAAGAAATGGTCTTCACGCGGCTTCTCGAATTCAAGATCTCATCGTGTCTTTTCACTGGGAACGACTTGGTCACCCTTCATACAGACTCGATTTTTCACCAGTGACTACCAATTGGTTCTGCATTTGAAGAAGCATCTGGGTGGTTAGCGCCACGACGACAATCAGGCGGCGAATTTCTATGAGGATGGAATTTAAAAGCTGATTGTACGATGTGATAAATGCCTCAATATTGGTGAAAATTATGTAGAAAAGTAGATTAAGGTACAGGATTTCATGCAAAAATAAAATCGGGAAGAAAAGTTTATTTGTTTTTCTTTATTGTAAAACGGTACTTACTTGAAAAGCACACCTTGTAACATTAAACTATTTTCAGTTGTTACCGAGCGGAAGTCACGCGGATATTAACTGAATGTATGAAAGCATAAAGAAATATTATTTTTGGGAAAACTTACGAGCTAACGTCCAAAAATGTATATGGAAATGTGACGATTGTTAAAGGTACAAGCATCCTAAGTCTCATATCTAACCACTAACTGTCACAGCAACAGCATTCTCGTTCCTTGACAAAGTATTTTTAGATTTAGTCGGACTCGTAAATGAAGACAGTAACGATAATCGGTACGTATTACGGATTCAATGCGAACTTAGAAAATTCGTGAAAGCGTTTCCTATAAAAAAACCAGGAATCCGCTTCAGTAGTTAAAGCATTAATAATTTCGTTTTGAAATTCAAATTTCCGCAATCAATAACTATGGATCAAGTTCTTATAGAATCAGCAACAATTTTAGGCATTAATCAGTCTACAGCATTCATCACTAAATGTTAGGTCCGTTAGAGAACCCTCATAAAAATTTAGCAGCATAATTACGGATACAAACATATAAATATCCAGAAACTTGAAGTAACCGGGTACCATTTTGATGCTTTGCTTTTAATAACACTGTTTACACTCAAACTAAATACACGCCTTATCAATTGGTTTTTGGGAAAAACTGTAATTCACCTAATAACACGCTAAAAACAATTGATTCAATGTATACTTTGAAAGTTATCCAGATGAGTTAAAGCGTCGATTACAATCGGCATGGAACGATGCTAGAGCCAACCTCATTCAACCTAAAATGCAAAAGAAATTAGCTTTAGATAAAAAATGTAAAAAGAGCATCAGTTATAAGTTTAATGATAAGGTGTTAAGGAAGAGTAAAACCAATAATAAACTCGAACAACTTTTCAAAGGACTGTTTGGAGATATCGAAAAACTACACCGAATGTAATTCTAAAGATGAACAATAAGTTGGTGAAGGTACATAAAAATCGAGGTTTTATACCATAACTGAACATATTCAACTAGATATAGATAGTACGTAAGGAGATGTAATGGAAAAGTAAACTGCAAAAAAGTGTAATAAGTAACTAAATTTTTCTTTCAATTAATAAAAGAGATGAAATGGAAAATATAGTTATAGAACACCCTGTATATAGATATTAAGTTATGACTTGGTATTGCATTAGAACAATTAAGTAAGCAAAATGACTAGTTAGTATTTCATAAGTAGAGTAAGCTATATCCTAGTAAATAATGTAAGTGAGGTAACGTTAATCATATGCTATTTATTTGCCATATAAATAATAAAGCCTTAGCTAAAAATCGACATTCTGAAACATAGTAAACAACAAAGGTTATATTTTTATCTGCAATCAGTTGGTTTTTGTAAATAGAAAGTTCATGACTTAGGTTTCATTGTTTTAGAGTAAAATATTGAAACAAAAATAAGAAACAATAAAAACTTAATGAACTATTCTGGAACAATCTGACACCTTCCTTAAAATAAAATAGATGATGTAATCAAATGACTCATTGCAGTAACCGATATTAAGTCATATCTTTGCAATTTATTACAGCATTATTCTGAGTAATATTCTGAACTCTTCCTTATATTTCTAGATCTTTTTGTTATATATATATATCTATATATATATATAGCAGATTAAATTCCCTTAGTTTTAGTTTTAATTAGAATCTTGCAGTGTTAGTTATTGATAAACATAAATAGAAGTATAAACGTTTGTTGTTAGTGCTTTATGAAATAAATATTTAAATAAATAAGTGTATATAAATGATTCAAACTTAGTGAATATAAATAAATATTTTAAAACAATTAATTAGTGTTATTACAATATCAACAATAGCTTCACCTCAAGCAAATCATTTATATTAACTTAACTGTGACGCGAACTGAGACATTGTTAAAGCGATTGAATTTACATATATTGAGGTTATTATTCTGTACCAATCTTCTTTAATTACTTCTCTGCAATTGTTACCGGTACACTGTTACAAAATAATTATTGGTTCCATTGGATGACCTTCCCTGCGCTTATAAATTGTTCTAGCTGATGTAGGAATTTTGTTTGTCTGTGATGGTTAAAAATACTGCTTTGTATTTGTTTTTCCACCAGTAGGAAAGAGAGAAGAAGTGTACGGTAACCATTTTCTTCCTCTTTCCTACTTACAGTAGGATTATCAACGTTTGTAAAACTATTCATTTATTTACATTCTTGGCATTTTTTAATGGTGAATATACAGGTACCCTGAATATTTTGTATTTCTGTAGATTAATAGAAATTGCGATAATATTTTTGTCAATATGCTCGAAGAAATTACGTATGCAGCTTTTGTATTTAGTGTCCAGAGCCATGAATACGTTTGTATATAGTTTAATTTCACCTCGTTTTTATTTCCTTACTTTATGATTTTTTGTAGAACTACAACTTTCATCTTAAATTTTTTTCTTGTTTTGACTATTTCACTATGTTACTTGAACGAACCTGTCCAGTTCAGCATCATAACTTTATTTATTATTCTTTGCCTATGTCGTCGCATATCGCTTAGCTTAGTATGGAGGTGTTAGACCACTTACTTTTATAAATATCTTTAAAAATTTGGTATCCATCACTCAGTGGTTGAAACATCCCACCGATACAATCCAAAATCAACCGAGATTGGCAATTTTGCAGTGAAAGAAAGATAAATATGCCTTTTTGGATGGCGAAATAAAATTTCAGGCTCCGTGAAAATTTGAAGTTTGGTACATACGTAATTTTATTACACATGACGGAATGGCCAAAGTAGTTGAAGCTAAGTCCCGGTATTTCAATTGTAGTTTAAGCTTCAGATTACTTAAGCGATACTTTGTTGCTGTGGAAATGATTATTACTATAATGGTTTCAATGGACACAGAGCAAGGTTGAAGTAAGCTAAAGCTTAAGCTAGAACAGAAATACTAGACGTAAGTGTGCAACGGAGCTTACACGTCCCGCAATCTAAGCCCAAAGCAGAGAATAATACAAAAAATTCCTAAATTTAAAATTTTACAACTAATTTAAAGAGTCCATTATACACCGTACAAGTTTCTTTTGTTGCCTATGGAGTTCAGATATCCGTGAAATGTGGAATGATTATTTAAATATTATTTTATCTCTAAGAAACAAACACGATCATACTTAATTATAAGACGGTTCAACTTGATGCTCTGCTTTTAATGACTTACAATCTAGGCAATTGTTTGGCAAAACGAATATTTGTTTAAATATCGATATTTGGCTATAATAATGAATTTTCAAACAGTGAAAAAATGGGGCCCGTTCATTGTAGACGCTAAAGGTAATAAAATAATCTGGTGCCTGAAAATTAATTGTTGTAATCTATAAATAATCAGTTTAGAGGAGAGCTCAATCGAAACTTAAGTGGATCAAATTACGGACCATTGCTTCGGTCAATAAATCGTATCTCAGAGCAATAGATAACGTTTGTTTGTTTCTGTGGTTGAGGGATCGGGATGTGGAATTCCCGTTGATCCTCTTGAACTAGAACTGTCATATAGTCATTTCGCCATCCCTATTAGAATTTTCCCGAATCTGGAGGAGTTCCACCGCTAATAGGGATTTTTAACGTGCTAAGCATCATATTGACACAGGACTTACAATTTTACTTCCTTATTCGAGAAGAAGGCATGTTTTAAAATTTTTCTCCACTGAAAAATTCACCGGCCTCGATCGGGTTTGAACCCGCGTCCCTTGGGTATAGATGCAAATACCTTTGTTTGACAACCTTATGTCGTAGTAATTACTAATTATCACTTGTTTCCGAAAACAATCGTTTATGCTGTCGCCATAATAAAAGATAAAAGTTTTTTAATACTACAAATGCGTTAAACAACTAAGAAATACAACTTACAAGATTTGTTTGTTTAACCTTACAATTGAACACATGGCCATGCAGATGAACATAAATGATCTAAAATAAACCGTACTCGTGCATTAGCTCTATCTAAAAAGTAGTTCAGATTTTGAAACCAAAATCCAATGGTACCACTAATTAACAGGCATCCTTGTTATTAACAGCGATATAGTCTAGTACTGCTACGCTACTATTATATATGGCTTTAAACAGTTCACATTGAATTTCGGATTTTAATAACAATCATTTAACTAATTTCCGCACACTTATTAACGTAAAATGGCACACTTGATATTCTTTGATAGAATTTATTTAAATCTATAACGGTTTGTAATTAATTATAAATTGCAGTAAGGGTGTCAAAAAATATTCTGGTAATTGAAGTTTTAGTTATTTCTCGTGTATCTATAACTAATGACCACCGAAAATGTTTGTATATTTAAAATACTAAGTTCTGATGATGGGACGGACTCAAAGGATTCTAAATAAACAGAGCCCGCTACCGCAGCATCAGATGGTATTCTTAAACATTGGGTATGAATGGTTATAGGACAGGTAACCAACTGGAAATTTCCGAAGAATGGTCGAAACATTCTTCCTGGAACAAGACCCTACGGCGCTAACATGAACAAAAATTTCCAATATGGGGTGTTCGTATAACTAAGATCTTCAATTAACCATATACTTACTTTCCGAATAAGAAAATAAGGAACCTGTCATGCGCTAACACAAGCTACCCAAGAACTACATAATTCTTCGAAAATTGGTGCTAACATCTCCCTGACTAACTACATGTCGCTTAATTCTCTCAAGTTTAATGAGATCACAGACGTCATAACTCATACTTAATAGCTATTTGACGCCATTCTATATATTTCACAAGCTATTTTATTATAAAATTTCACTTATTATTTAAATATATTGCATCTTAATTATCCCTTTTCAATTTGAAACTAAAATTAAAATATTACGAAATTAGAAATACTATTTCTAAATGAATATAAAATTAATTGTACAGCTATTTTATAATCGAATATACCGGTGTCTTCCAATAACCGATTTCCTATTTTACAAATAAATACCTTAAAATCAAGGGAATGCCACAACTTTCCTTTATTAACTGCAATAGTTAAATATTTGAAAAATAAACAATTATAATTTGTAAATAAATTACGATTAAATCAATAAGTTAGGTTATTATCAAGTAGATAAATAAAAGTTAGGGATGCATCCAAATGAAGGTAATTTTTTAGGTTTGTGAAACTTTCAAATGTTTATATGTTTAACCGCTAAAGTATTCTGACTTAACTATCTTTGTATTGCAGAATTGTTGGATTCAATTAGTAATTAGTTGTTTACTTAATTGACCTATAGACAAATTGCAAAATAATTTCAAACTCTATTGTCAATAACCAAATAACAACTATTTCTACAGAAGATTCTCTTAAATTTAATAAATCCGCTAATAAATATGTTTAGTGTAAATAATTTAGACAACTTAGGCACTGCTTATTGTTTCTATTGCCATATATGATGAATATGTATTACTGAACAAAAGTGTCTCGTTCAATAGTTTACAGATTAGCCAAAGCGAGTTTAAACATAAAACAACCCTACTAATATTGGTTGGAATACCTTTGTTCATAAATCAAATTTGGCAAAAGGACAGCATATGCTTGCGTGTCGAATATATGACGTAATATGATGGCTACCCCTGATTTATTTGATTTTAACTAATGAAATGCAGACGCATTTTAATTTCTTATCCTCTCTTATCAATGAACGTAATAAATGAATGTTAAATTTTCAGATATAACCCTAAAAATGCACAATTCAAAAATGAAGGTAATTTAGAAAATAATTTTAGCGTTGAAATGTTATAAATTGTAACTGGAACCCTAAGATACAAACATTTCCCTTTCTTAGTTATTAAATTCAATAAAATATCTTTAATGGAAAGCCAAAAAAAATTAATAGATTATTCTTAGTAAATCGTGTAACCAACCATTGAGTGAATATTTTGCAAATCGTCCATCATGAATTCGTGAAAACGTTAATTTAATTCACAATTCCTATATTTGATTTAGGATCCATGTGTTAATACAGTCGAAATTTTTGCTAGAAATTCATCAATGGGGGCGTTCTATTTTAAATGAATATCGACGTCACAAAAATTTATTTAGCAAAGTATTAAAAGTTGCTACGGAAACAATGCATCATGTTGCTTAATTTATACCATTATATTAATGAATCTAAATGAAGCGACCTAGATATAAAGCATTTACAATGCAGAAATAAACAAAGTTTGACAAGTTTGACTTATATTTTGCGAACGAAGAAAAATATACAGAATGCAAAGATATAAAGAGAGAGTTGAAGTAATTTTAGAAAGATTTCTGGTCGACTAGCTACAAAAACGCGTCAATATGAGAAAAGCTGCTGTGAATTTTCAGATATTGAAAATCAGTATTAAGGGCCGGTATTTCAATTGTAGCTTAAGCTTCAGCTTACTTAAGCGATACTTTGTTGCTGTGGAAATGATTATTACTATAATAGTTTCGATGGATACAAAGCAAGGTTTAAGTAAGCTAAAGCTTAAGCAAGTATTGAAATACTGAACCTAAGTAGTATTAAAATTTATGACCTGTGAATAAAGGTGAGCGTAAAATTATATGATTAAAAAGTGGCCAAGAAGAACGAGCAAATGGGATATAATTAATGAAATTGTTCAAAAGAAGTTTTAATAAAAGATGATAAACCTATGTTCTTTGGATTAGGAAGATGTTCTGGAAAGGGATATTTTCATTGCCAGGATACCCCCAACTACAATTGTTTATATTAATATAAACTTAAAACAAACGTTCCCAAAAAGCATTTGATATAGTGATCAGTCGATGCTGATGGGAATATTTCGTAGCCATTGTCTTTTAATAGTTCTAGTAATTGTTTTACTTTAATTAAATAATTTACTAAGTTCCGATGTTAACGATGTTTTTTTAGGCCAAATATGACATCATAAGGTTATATTGTGCAGATAACAAATCTGTTAAGAGCTCAAAATGCTGATTATGTGGAAAAGAGAGCTAACAGTCCAAATGTACTTCAAGTTCGTGAATTTGAAAAATTTTGGCCGTTATGCAAATCCGAACATGTCCTAAAAATTTATATCAAAAAGTAATAGAATTTCAACGAGTAAATATAAATAATCTGAATTAACGTTAACGTAAATTAGCTAGTTTTAATACACCTTTATACTACGTTGTAAAAATTAAACAAGATGGCAGGTTTGCTAAAGCAAAGGAATGGAGATAACGAAGACGTGACCATCTCAATAGATTTTAGATTTAAAAGTAAACGGGAAATTTACAAAATTTGCCACAAATAGAGACTTAAGTTAAGTTCTGATGCCAGGAATTGGTAAATTAACACGATTTGTGCAAATTAGTGTGGCCCGTGAAAAATCGACTAATTAAAAACCGGATTTAAACGTATTGGTTTAAATTCAGAGAGGGGACAGCTGCATTGATTGTTGGTTACCAATTAACCAGTATTGAGCAATTTATTAAAAATATTTTGTTACGTACTTGACTTTACGTAATTTTTAGATTTTAGTAAAGGTAAACCAGTTATTTCAAGACTATCGTTTAAATAAGATTTAGGGCGTTACCTTTCACTCCGAAACAATTTATTTACTGTCCTGACTCTCTTTGCAGATAAATTTGTATACTTTACTTTTAAAATATGTATTTCAAATTTATGGGTCACACCAACATTTATTTATGACCAATGCTTGAACAATTAAGTAACAATCCAATGAATTCTATACATTTATTAAAATTCAAAATTTAAACACATAATAATATAAGAATTATCCAATCAGATATCTTCCATCTACGATTAGAATAAAAGTTCTATAGAAAACAGTTATACAAGAAATGCAATTAGCTTTTTCGGATAGATTCGTTAGTGCATTCTCTCCGCATATGTAAGGAAGTAGCTCAATTGACTTTATATATTAAGGAATTTAAACGAAAGGTAGTAAAAGTTTGGTTTATATTTGAATTAAATTAATTTTACGACAAACAGTTTTTGTAAATTTGGTCAATAGAAAAATGTATTAGATTTAAAACTTTTAAAACATTAACTTATGTTTTAAATTCTTGATTTGATATTATCTTAGTTCATTGATAATATATCTTCCTTCTGGTCAGATTCCCTTTTTCCATTTAGGGATTATGGATTTGTTTCCAAACGACCAATTATTTTCGAGACATGCTGAAATTGGCAGATATCTAAAATTATAAAGGTTTGTGGAATTTACCTAAATTTCTTTACAGATGCGCGTTCGAACAACTTTGTTTAAAACTCTTTCCGTTTTATAAATTTGAAATTTATGGTTTACTTTGGTGTTACTCTTCCGTAAACGTTATATTCACAGCGGATACTAATCAGCGATAATTTATTTCACTTACTTGAGTATACTTTAGCTAGGGCTATGTTTGTCGGAATTTACATGTTAACGTCAAAGGATCTTTCCCGAAGCTATCACGATTGGTTAATTCATTTCCATGTTCGACCATCTAAGATGTTGCTGTTTGCGATGTTCTCGTTTTATCTCTTTGTGGTATTCCCTTTCTGCTATTTAGTTGACCAATCAAACGTCTCCAATTGAAATTATAAGTTTGTATTTTTGGCGGCAGTAAATCATTAAAGAGCGATTACTTGGCGTTCTGTTTCGCAACCTTTCCTAAATTTTACTGCTTGGGTTTTAAGTAATTGATACCCTAATTTCAGAGACGGCTTTGATTTTTTTATATTTTATTACAACCGAAGACCTTCCCTTGTAAAAATTTTATTTCGTACAATTAGTTCAAGTTCCTTCGATTTTTAGTTTGACTTTTAACACTGTGAAGTTGTATTCCCATACAGTGGTTTATAATGGTACGTTTTTTAAGCACATTTTTATAGCCTGATAAAGTTTGTTTTAAACTTAAGAATACTGTTAAGGTATTTTTATATACAATAATTTTAGAAATTTGAAATAGGTGTCAACTTATTCCAATTTTCCAATCTGAGAACAGAGTAATTTTTTATTGTTAATTATGTGGGTCTATCAGGGTCAAACCAACTTGAAAGAAGTTATATAAACCCAAGATAACAGAAGATCACCACCTTTTACTGATCAACGAGAATCGATACACAGCTATCGCCAAGTTAAAGTGCAAATATATAGTGACAAGTTCAAACAGTCAAAGGCCCGGTAGACAATTCATCGCTACAAATTAAATTAGAGCAGCAATAATGCAAACTTGCTTGTTAGACTCACAACCGTAAGGCAAACGTAAAGGCAACTCGACGTCACAAAATAATTATAACATGTCAACGACTGTTTAATAAAAAGTTAAGTGTGGAAATTCAGTACAGTACAGAAGGCCACATTGCAAAATACAGCAAGGTTAATTTCGACTTAAGTTAATTTCTCCGTATCCAGGAGTGATATTTTGGTGCGAAAAAAAACAATTAAGCTTAAATTTATAAAATAAATTGCATTTATTTTATTTAGGTAAATAAAGGTACATATTTTCTGTTATACATTTTTACAAATATTTCATTCCATCTAGGTAGAAATAGATGTACCTTTCTTTAGACAAAAACTATTTTAATATTACTTAACAGTCAAAGCAAAACAACTGTATACAAATATTTGAAATCTGTATTTATATTTTGATAATCTCAAAACGATAATTGATAATATTTTAATTTCATTATTTCAAATTGTTTTGCATTTAGTCATCTATTGCATTCTATTTTCTTTATATATTATGTGTATATGTTTAAATTTTATTTCATCTTAATAAATTGTTTTATACTGAAGTGGTATTTATTTGCGATCAAACAAGAGCGTGTAATAGGTAAAAGTTACTCAAGTACTCGTGTAAAATACCCAAGTCGCAGGAGGTTGCTACTTAAATCAAATAAACCGTTGCGACTACAAAACACCATGTAACATTCCATATTTTATTTTTCGTAAGTAATGCCTTAGTGTTCTACAAGGTATCACAAATTTTTTAGTAACTAATTTTTGAACATGTGATTTTTAACCGCTCATATGATAATTACATTTCTTCTTTGTTCCATTTTGCTCTTATACAGCGCACGCTATCTTTAGCCATAGCTTCTTTAATATTTATACCAGTTTCTCACCCATGACATATGTTGAGAAATTACAAACTTACAGTGATGAAGACTGTTAGCGAAAACCTAGTAGAAGTACCTCCAGAAATATTGTTGGTAAAATATCCGTATATGGAGACATTAATATTTGTTTTGGTACACGTAATGAAGAATAACTGGTGTCCTATTGTTTTAAGAAAGCTAAGATGATTCTAGTAACATGGAATATGCATGATTAATTGTCATTGCATGTCCTTGTAACTAAAAACTAAAAGGATGTTCTTGAAATGTTTTTGGAATGCTGCAGAAATACATTCGTTTATTACACTTCGGTTCTACAAGTAGTTCGAGGTCATTAGAACACAAAATATCACATTAGGAGTAAACCTAGCAAAGTCAGATATGATAAAGCGTTTACGAATCAGAGATATACCTTTCACTTCCCGCTCAAACATGTAGGATATACATAATGTTTTACTATATTTTTTCCTTTCTTTTTTAATTTGGTGAGCAAATTAATTCTTTTCAAGAATTTGCTTAGTTCGCTAACAGAAATTTCGTAATTATATATTTTAAAGAAAATGTACCATGGAAGTTGAGGCAGTCTACTCGGTACTTGCTGCACCAGTGCATCTAGATAAGTATGATGTCTTATGAGGTGGATCCTGTATCTATCTGAACTCATTTACGTGTAAGTTCGGATAAAAATTTGGATGGGTTTTTCATCCTAACATTTGCAAGTGTGAGCACGAAGAAGAGCCTGGAAGCCGTGCAGTGCGTCTCAAAGCAATTCTAAGCCTCCGTGAGAAGGAGGGGCCACATATTAAATATGACACTAAATATTTGAAAAATAGGAGTAGCCGTATATTATATGTGGCACTGATACTTACTCACAGGATGAAGGTGACAAAAGGCTTGAATGCTTTGGCGTATTGCCTTCCAAGGGGTTCATCATTCGTTTTATATGTACACCACCCTAAAAAGGTACATGGCTAAAGCCTTTAATACAATGCATTATATATATGTTGTTGAACTGATGATGTCTATTGGTGCCGATTTGCCAATAATCTAATATGCCCGAAAAGAAATCGTAAAAAGGTCCCGTATTCTAATGCAAACAAGGGGGCTATACATTGGGTTGCTTAAAGCTTTGTCCATTTATTTTTTTGGGGCGGTGTATATATTCCTTTTATTACAACTACAATTTTAAAAGCAGTTTTTATTTAAATATTTAATTTAATACTATAAAGTGAAACACGATGAATGATGTACGTTAAAACGAATTAAATTTTCTTTTCAGACGAATCTGTGTTGCTTAACCATTTTTTTCATAAAAGGAGCAGTTTTCTTAATATAAGATACATAATTATGTATCTCAAGATGATGAGTAAGTTGCGAATTATTCTCTCGTAATTTAAGAAATAATTACGTATCAATATAATTACGTCTGCAGTGCGAGTGTATATTAAAATAAATAAATTAAGCTGCAATTTAATATCGATTGGAATTGAAACCGCGTAAAGTATTTATTTTAGTTACAAATTATAAATTGAATATAGTAGCTAATGATTGCCTCGTTCATTTTTGGCATACCTAATGGCTTTATTTCAATTGGTGAGCGCATCAATTTTAGTATTAGTCGGATACATAATAATAAATATTTGGATCAAATTTCAAAATAATTATGTTCAGCACAGGAATATTAAGCTGAAATTTCGCAACGCAAGCCTTTGTTACTGATTCAGTAGTTTAACATATTTTGCAATTTGCAACCAAGCTAACTAGCCGCAGGGTTGCTATACATAACGAACTGCATACGCACATGATTTATATAAATGTTAATTCAGAGAGCACAGCCACCGAAGCGGTTCTTTCAAAGCTGCTTGATTATTTAATTTGCCATCTGCTCGTTATACACCCCAGCAACAGCTGTCTGATACACACCTCTGGTGCGGTACTAATGCAGACTGTATTTTTCATAATTCAACATTTTAATCATACGTCATAATGATGTTTCCTGCATTGTTTTACGCATTTTTGTTTTATTTTATGATATACATTTGTTAAAAAATCTATTTTCTAACTGTTTTTATGCAAACGTATTTCGTTTAGTTGCAAACTAAATTCAAAAATAACTTTTCAAATTCTTGGCTTTTCAATTTTGTAAATTTGGTGCCTAGCAAACAGTTATAAAATAAAATTTAAATACGAGTTGCGAATGATTAATTCCAAAGATGTCCTTAATCTTTATTAAGTGGTAGTCTTATACACAAAATAATATGTCGCTACTGTTTCTTCCATAAGCTGGTACACATACGAGGCGCCTTCAAATATTTAGAAGTAGATGGTTCCCAGAAACAAAGAAATTGATTAACATACGGGTACTGTAATATATTCTAGAATAAGTTAAAGTTTAGTTTAAAATGTTTACCAGTTCTAAAGTGAATTCTGAAAATAATTAACGGTGTGCCAAATAAGAATGTTTAGACAGGCGAAAGATTTCTAGAAGAATGATGCCAAAGACTCTTCACTGAGAAGACGAAGCCAGCAATTCACTCCAAACTAAGATTGTATTAAAATTTAGGAAAATCGAAGTTATGCTATTTCATCTCCCGTACATTTTAAACTGACATTTGTACTGAAATTCATTGCCAGGTATGCAGGATTGTATACAAAGATGAGAAAAAGTTTTCTCTGTAATAATATTCAAAGAATTATACTTGATGGGGAATATGTTCTAAAATAGTATACTATATACAGAATGTCCAGTGAACAGATTATTATAGCTTAAACGCGTGTTGGTTAGGTAATTTTAGGTCAAAAATTGCATATGAAGTTAAAGCCAGTTTAAGCTGTCACTAATGTAAAATACCAATACATTAGATTTTATTACCGCAAAACTTTACTCCAATTATATGGACTATCCAAAATGAACTCCCCCATTCCTCTAAACAATGAAGAAAGCAGTCCTTCGTAAAGTAAGACAATCTGTATGAATAGATAGTACAGTGAGATCTATAAACCTTAGAATAAGTGCATCCCTATTGTGGAACTCTTCTGCTTATAGTATACTCTTCATATTCATCAGGTTGTAGCTAAGAGGACTCGGATAAGGTGATAGCATAAGATAGTTACTGTATCTCCTATTTCTATCCAACAATTTGGAAATACGCCTTAAAAAGGCGATAGATTGCTTAAATAGTGTGGTACACCATCGCACGGTAGGAACCCTCCTTACAACGCCATCTCAAAACTGATTTTTGCGAAAATAGGTTTTACCGAAATCTTTTGACGAAACTCAATAGTTTAATGAACAAGTAATTTAACTTCGATATATTTTTTTTATTTATATCCAAATTAGTAAAATGAATTGCTGAAATGCAAAGAGTCTGAATATTGCTTCGGCTGAATTACCCATAAAGACATTTCAAATAAGTTTTCCTGAAAATCTTTCATTTAGAACTACATATATATATATATATATATATATATATATATATATATATATATATAT
>JAHWXV010420610.1:0-16248 GCA_024586415.1 Phrixothrix hirtus
CTTTTGTTGCAAATGGGACCTTGTACTTTTCCATCAATTGAACATTACTGGAGCACAAACAAGCTATATAATGTAAACTTTTGGCGCTCACATATGAGTCTAAATCGATTCCAATTGTTACTTCGTTATTTTCATTTGGCTGATAACTCAATACCATCTGCCGACAGATTATACAAGGTGAAAGCGATAATAACTAATTTCAATAATATTATGCGTGAAAACTATGTACAAGATATAAATATTTGTATTGACGAATCCATGATGCTATGGCGGGGAAGATTGATTTTCCACCAATACATAAAAAATAAAAAACACAAATATGGTATCAAACTGTATGGACTATGTGATTCCGACGGTCTTGTAATGAAAATAAAGATTTACAGCGGAAAATCTGAGGAAACTGACAATAAAGTAGGTCACACTACTGACGTTGCTTTACATTTACTTGAGGACTATCTCGATAAAGGATACACGGTTTACATGGATAATTTTTATAATTCTGTTACTCTTACAAAACTGATAAATACCCGAAAAACTTATGTGTGTGGAACCCCACAAAATAACAGAAAATGAAACCCCAAAGATGTGGTAAATCCTAAACTGAAAAAAGGGGAGTGTATTTGGTAGCATAATGGTCCTGTTACTGTATGCAAATGGAAAGACAAACGAGCTATCCTTAGCATTTCAAACATGCATGCTGTAGAAATGGTAGAGGTTCCCAATCGCAATGGAAAAATTTCTATGAAACCGAATATAATCCGAGATTACAATAATGGAATGTCTGGCATTGATCGATCAGATCAAATGCTTTCGTACTACTCATTTCTAAGAAAGACTATTAGATGGCCCAAAAAGGTTTCATTACATATTATAGAGATATATACACACAATGCTCACAGAATTTTTCAAAAAGTAACTTCTTCTAAAATAAAATTGATAAAGTTTAGAGAAGAATTCGTCGTCGCGTTGATTGGAGAAGAGATTCAACCAGTTTCGAAAAAAATTAAATTGCAAGAGATCCATTATTTAGAGAGTCTACCACCTACCGAAAAAAAACAGCGTCCGACAAAGCCATGTCGTATATGTAGCCAAACAAAAAAGCGCCGAGAAACGCGTTATTTCTGTCCAGCCTGTAAAGAGAAGCCAGCCCTTCGTGTGGAAGATTGTTTTAAGAAGTTCCACAAACAAGAAAATATTATTTTATTTCTTGAATTTGAACTAATTTTTATAATTATATTTTTTGTTCGTTTTTTAATAAATTTTCTGTTTATGCAAGTCAGCATTGATTTTTTGTTCTTTTCCCAGAAGCCATCTATCGATATTAACACTGATATATTTCGAGTTTAATCGTAGCTGCACAAAAATGGCAAGTAAACACAGTACGAGATAACTTGTAGTTGGCGTCCTAGAAAAAAACGCAATCTACGAGTTATCTCGTAGTTGGCAGTCAACGTGTTAAATAAAATTAAGCATCCGAAATATCAATTACAAGTAAAGATAGAATTTATCCACAATATTTATGCATAGTTGTTGGTAAGTTAAGTTAGGATTGTTGAAGATGGGTCGTAATATTGAACAAAACAACATATTTGAACAAAAGAAAGGAAAGCTGGTTACTTTATATTTAAGTAACGTGCTTATTCACTAGATTGCACAGGAAGTTAATTTATCGGTAAGGTTATATTTCAATACAAAATTAAATACTAGGACTTTTCTTTACTACAAAAATGCGGAATATTTAATTTAATGGAAATATTTTTAACGTTAAAATTAAGCGATTGAAACCCAAAGGACGGAAAACCTTTTCCGCAATCTTTTTCTGTCGGCCAAATGGAAACAACTGAAAAGTGTAGGTATTATCATTTTTATAATGATTCGATTACAGGATTATTGCTTTTTGCTCTACTAAAAACTTACTATTAAATGCACAGGAAATCGCGAGGGCAGCTTAGCACTTCCATGTATTTCGAATAAACAGAGTAGGTATTCATAACATATGTACGTATTAGATTTCAAACGACAAATAAAAATAAACACAGCATTTGCGGCTTTATGTGCGTTTGTAATTGTAATTGAAAATAATATCATGTGAAGAATTAGGTAATGATTTTTAGCTTTAGGCTGTATCGAGGGGGTAACCACTGTCTAAATTTTGTATACCGTTGCCCAATTTCAGGAATGTTTTGCTTTTATTGCCGCATTTCTTTCAGTTACTGAGAAATTACCATCTATCCCCGTATTTCCGCAATACTTGTTGCATTTCTTTCAATTGCCGAAAAATGACCTTCCATTTCCGTACTTCCGTAAGACACTGCCGCATTTCAATAACTATTTCAACAGTGCTTGGACTATTTATGTATTTCTTTACCACTTCCGATATTATTGGAATCATTTATATTATAATTTAGCTCTGTTACATGTTAGTTATTTATGTAACTAATTTAGAACTATTGTAACAACGAACTTGTAAAACTACCACACGAATTTTTATGTTACATGCACAATTTATTTCCGGCTAGTTTTTATTAGGGAACAACGGTTCTAATTATAAGAACCTAACTTAAGGTTATAAATGATCTTATTTATCGCATATTATTTGAAAACCTTTTATTAATCTATAATTTATAATTTATCCTCGAATTTAACTATGCTGTCGACGATGTATAAACACGTCTATTACGATGATTTTATATACTATTGCTACCACTAATAATGCAAACAAATGCTAAATACCTAAACCTTTATGGAATTATTATACACAGGCTGTTTGCCCGATTTTGATGAAACGAAAGCCACATTACAAAACTCATAAAAAACTGCATGCTGGTATTAAGAAAGTTAGCGTAAGCCCTGCCTTCTTAGAGAGCTATAGCCTACTATTTTTCTTTAAATAGCTCGTTATAGTTTTGTAACTGATTCTTGTAGTGATTTCTTTTCTGATTTCAAAAATACATACCATCCACTTTTATTTTAAACTTCGGCAAAGGAATGACATTTTTCTAATAAAAACTGATACAGGCCACGTGGAAAAATACACATCGGGAAACGACTGGTATGAGCGTCATTTGGGTTGTCAATGAGTATTGAGTGGTTTACTTATAAACTACCAAAATTGATCACCGTGAATTAACCGATGTGTTGCAAGTTTACTTAGATTGCCGCAAAAACAGTGACGCAGCAGTACGTACATATTGGAGCACATTCTACGTAGGGAAATTTCCACATTCCAAAAGTTTATAAGATTTGTAGCTAACCTAGGAATATACGGATTTTTTAAAAAGCAGAAATCAACTAAACGTGGATACACGGACTAAAATCTGCAATTGAATATTCTTTTATAAATGTAGGAGATCCTACTCTTCTTCGTATGAAATTGGTCACAATTTGAGAACATCGAAAAATACAAGTTTACACCCTACGTTGCACAAAAATTCATCTCATCCGAGAAAATGATAGGGAATGAAGATTAGAATTTTGTAATTGGTATTTAGTCAAATTACGAAAAGATCCTGTGTTTTATATGAAAATGATCTAGTTTGATGAATGCATGCTCCACAATAATGCATTTTTAATAAACATTCAGCCATGAATGTTTGCAGCAGCGATGCTGGAGTAGGGAAAATCCTAGAATTTTTATAGGACGTAATTTTCAAAACAGATCTAGTTCAAATGTCTGGTGTGATATTCTCAGTGATATATTAATAGGACTCGTTTTTATAAATGGAACTTTGGATACAGAGAAATACCATGCACTTATTTACAAGACTTTTTGGATGAATTACTTTTAACCGAATTGAATGAACTCTACTTTCAGTAAGACAGGGCTGTATCCTATAATAATATGAGCAAACAAAGGTTATCTTTGAGATGTTGTCATAGACCTTTATGTTTTTCACAAAAAATAGCAAGGTATTTTTATTTAGCAACCCCAAAAAATCTGTTTCACAAAATGCAAATACAAGCACTTCGAAAGTGAACCATTCTTCGTAAAAAAAATAATCAAATAAATTCCTTACAATGCCCATAACTTTTTGAGAAAGACAAAAGTACCAAAATAATATGATCTAAATCGGTCTATTTTAAATCAAGAATGTTACCAATGAAATATGTCCTGTTATTTACTGAACACCCAGTACCTATCCTTAAAATTACAAAAAAACTGTATTTGTAACTATTACAACTTATATAATCCCAATTCAATTTGATACTGTAATTTAGATTGCATATGGAAAATAATAAAAATTTTAGCTTGATATCACTAATATTTCCATTTTCTCTCAAAGTATGCATCATTTCACCCTGATCGCACTCACAAAGACTATTTTTGAAAGCACATTCCCTCAGATAAATAATATCTTTCTTATTTATCATGATATTGAATAGTTCTGTTTTTAGAAAAATATAACATACACATGTAAACAATTTATATCAAATATACGATAATGTAATTAGTCAAAATGTCATTCAAGTTGTGAATTTTTTGAAAGTAAAAATTTTATTTACAAATGCATTTTAAAATATAGTTATTGAGAATACAAGGACAAACGATGCAAACTTGGTAGACACAAAATTTTGGAAATATTAATGATATTCGAGCTACAATTTTCGTTAGTTCAGATTTTCAGATATCTAAAAGCTTGGCGCAAGTACAATAAATCAAAAACGTTTAATTTGCAGCCAAGAAAATGACAGTTTGATAATATTTCGTATCAGATTAAATTAGGAAAGTAAGTTATAACGGAAGCGGCTTTGTAGTATTCAAAACGTGTACCGTGATTTCCTTTTTTTAGAAATAAAATTCACTATTGACTGACTGTCAAATTATTAGGTTTATTTAAGTAGCGAAAAATAAACACAACCCATCGAAAAGTTCTCATGAATTTGAAAAACAATAAACGTAACTGATTCACATGATATAAAATATATATTAATATGTACTTATATACATATGTACGTACTTACTATTTCCTACGCATATAAACAAATAATTACATTAATACCACCAGCTTTACTTCCAAATGAATTAGTTTTGCGCGTATAAACAAGTTAACAATGGTATATTACTGTACCGCATTCCTCATCATTTCGGAACATTGGTGACAATGCTAACGCATTGCCGAGATTTCCGATATTGCTGAGAATTTCCAGCATTGCCGACACATTACTGGCCATTTCTGGTATTGTTTATGCATTGGTGAAAAATTTTTGTGTATTGCAGCATTGCTTAGTGCATTTCCGAACATTGCCGTCAATTATGTACACCTATTGCCGAAGTGGTTACCCCCTCGGCGATTACATTGCAATACATACAAACATGCATGCATGGATCAATACTTAAACGTCATCCTACAAATAAATTCATAATTTCCCTTATCGCGTCTTACTTGTAAATTGATATACCTACATAAACAAACTATTTTCTACACCCGCAGTCGCAGCAAAAGTTTCAACCAAATGAATATTTCTGATTGCGACTGCAACATCGATAAATGTTGTTCACATAACGCTAGTGTTCAGGCTGTTTACAGCAAATAAAAGTTGCAAGCAGCTACTGCGCTACTTTTTAGGTTCACGTGTGTTTACCCGTCTTGCAGTTTAAGTTGCGCAGTTTCTAAATTACAACGAATATCTCTAAATTTAAAGGTATCCTGATGTTTTACAATATAACCTTTTTGATACATACTATATACATACGTATATAAACAAAGAATTAAACAACTACATTAATTATCATAAATAAAACACTTGAGCTTGCAAACTTACCATATCTTTTGGGTTGCACAAGTGTTCACATATCTTGCATTCTAAGTTGAAAAGTTTTTTAATTACAATGGCAGTAAAAGTACCTGTGTGTGAGCATAGCTTCAGAATTACTTGTGTTACTATTGACTACGCTTCTTGTCGAAACACATTTTATATTGCTAAACGTTGTTTTGGCGTCAATCTTAGCTAATAGCTTTCATCGATTAATAACACTTTAAAAATCATCAGTTGCATATTTTACTTTCACTTTCTAGACTGAATATTAATTTTAAGATCATAGTGTAAAATGGTGTTATTCATTTATTTACTAAAAAATGGAAATGGCACGGCGGGTTTCATATAAAAGTAGATATGATTTGAATGCCATTCGGCTAAGACAAATTTTAAGCGGGAAAGTTGGAAATTTCGAGATTTCTAGTGAGATAAATGAATGGTTTCCACATATGTTAACTGAACAGTAAGGTTCATTTTTTATAAGACGGTATCAAACAGTCAGACTCATATATTCTGAAAAATAGGTAAATTGGATTTTGGTTGACTTGCGAGAATCATTTTTTGAACAGGCCTATGCCAATCTATGAGGGTCAACTAGCTACCGATGTGTTTGCAGAGCACGCAGTAAGGGATTTGCTAATCCCTGAATTTCGTCAGAGAAACTCTCTGGAAGGGTTCTTCCTAGATTTTGATAAGATATTAATTATAATTTCCGTATGAAATTAGTGATATCGATAATGCTCAACAACATGGTGCTACAACCACCTTAGCGAAAGTGATATTGCTACTACCGACTGACCCTAAGAAGCTCAAATCTGAATTCATCAGGTACTATTTGAAGCAGGTTCTAGCCCAAGACCAACCTTCAAGGTCTTGACGACACGCAAGAACCTAGAAATCTAGAAGGAAGCACGGGGCCACATATTTCAGGAGAACATTCAATACTTTATAAGTGGGACGCAGAGTAGTCACTGCTTTATTTGGCGAAATTAATGCTTGGAAAATCTTATGAAAGAGCAGAAACTAATTTAATATTTAATATTTCTAATGGTAAAGGAATGTTCTTCTTAGGCTGTAATGGTCGCAAGCTGCTAATTACTGGGTCGCACGATATGAGCAGCATGTGCATCATGTCTTTCAATGTCTGCTGACGAGTAAACTTCCGCGAAAATAATTCTCTGTATTGTTTTGTGTCTGTGTTCCGTGATTCTTGTACTTCATCGGGCATTTTTCCAATCGGTAAAACCGACTTATTAATTAGATCTGCGCCTAGAATTAATATTTTATGGAAACTCTGTGACATGTAACATCAATGATACTAGGTAACATAGATCTTTGCATTATCTTTACAATAATATTTAAATAGTGTGCCGTCCACTTCGAAACCACAGGAAATCGTCATTAATATGATACTTATTCGTCTTATAAATTCTTCATCAATTCCTGTGATTTTAGAAACCAATTCACGATTACTGGAAAAAAATCTGGCCGTATTGCCGTCGTTGGTAGTTACATAATTTGACTTGGGCATGTCAACCAGGAGACACATTTGTCGACGAAATTTTTCTTGTATTTCCTTCTTCCTTGTTTCCACTTTTGCTTTATCTTCTTTTCTGACTTGCCATTTACATATTTATAATCTGTAAGCAATGTGCAAAATGGACTCAAATGATTTTATCCAGGCGTGAAGACTTGAAATACCATATTCTAAATTACCTCCCTTGGCCAATACTTCTAACATAACTCTATGTCATTCATTTGCTTTGAAGAAGCTCCACAAAGATGAGAACTTTGGACAAGCGTATTAGCTAGCCAGTTACAAATCTTACCATCAATCATTGTTAAAGAAAATGAAGAATATTAGGCTCCCATAAAATTCTGTAATCACTGGAGAAAGTTCATCTATTTGTTTTTTAATATTTTCAAATTTATCTTTGGCTAACTGCTTTTCTTCCATATGGAAGATTATTTTTACTGGTCGACAGTATTTTTTGATCAACTAGATTCGTTTTGCTACATAAAAAAATCCTATTTGTCTTGATATATTTCAGCCACAACTCGGAATGGTAATATAGAAACTGACAACAAAAATGGATTATCATTTTCTTTACGTTCAAAAACTTGCTTATGCCAGCTTTGCCCTCCTCCCCCATCACAACCCCATTCGAAATAAATGTTTATTTTTCCGATAGTACCACCGCTATCACTGATATGTTCAAGTACTTCATGTTGAATGAAAAGTAGTTGTCGGATTGTACATTCTACTAAAGATTGAAGCTTGAGTTCGGCTGAAATTTCACTAATTGTTATCTCAGTCGGGTAACATTGTTTTTTTGAAAGCAACAATACATTATAGTTTGGGTAAATGTTTGTGTTATGAGATTTACTCATTTGTTGGACAGCGAAGTATTGTTTTTTTGTCATTCTCAGCTGTAATTTTTGTGGGTAGTTGCTGTGAAGTGCAACACATTTTTTTAAATTTTTGTGCCCCTGTCAGGGGAAAAACTGAATACTTTTTCAACTATGTAAGCTGCATCCTTTTTTCCACTTCGTCTAGGACTTATCCTTGACGTGAAAGTCGCTAATCTTATGTTAACTTCTGTAGGAGCGGACGAACTTTTCTCCGTTTCATCCAGTCACTACTTCTAGCAAACGATTGTTTTGGTCTTCCAGGTTGAGGTAGAATCTTCTTAGATGAAAGTTCCTTAAAAAGAATTTTTCCATTCCGAAATTAATTGACTGCAAAAATTTTTAGTCGTTTCCTTAACTAAACATTTAGAATCCTCCTTATAGTCCGAGAAGTCACTTTTCTGTATCAAAAAGTTCAAAACTTAAAACGAACACAAAATCTAAAGTTGCAAAGAGTTGCAGCTATATTTAACATAAAACAATTACTAGGAAGTTATATAATAATGTCATGCGACTAATTCGACCAATTCATGCCAATCCCTAGTTTTTTACTTTATAAAACTTAGTAAAATATAAAAAGAAATGGCAGAAATTTTTGACGATATAAGTATTTACCTACATTCAAAAAATTATCATTATTTTTAGACTATTTTTAGACTTATTTACTTATATTTCTAGGATCCATCGCAAGAACAGCAGAAAAAGCACAATTCAAAGCGGAAGCGAGCCGTGATGTGCGCAAGCGTGCCAATACTTGAACAGCATGTTATGACGACGCTCGGCGTGGCGTTACCAACCACTCCCCACTGTACTTTTAATTTTATTTTTCTTAGATTTTATACTCCCAAATATTCAGGTTTATTTTTATTCAACAAAAAAGTTTAAAATGTCCAATAGGATATTTTACTTTCGCTCGCTCAGATTGGCAAAAGTGACCACAGTGGGACACATAGAAAACTACTCTATCATTATAGAATAAAGTATAACACTATACTGTCACGGTCCATTTTTAGTTTCGTGACAATTTTAAACTTTATGTACAATATTCTTGCCCTTCAGATCCGGTGAGGACGAAGTTAAGCTACGTGGCACAAAGGAATTGGCATTCCAACGTGTGCGGTCCTAGTTGAATTACTTCTTTTTGCTTCTCTTGTTTTCTCATTAGTTAAATATTGGTGCAGTTGATACTCTTGAATTTTCATTCAATAATTTTTCTCACATTCCCGTTATTATCTACCTAAATTTCTTTTTTTTCTTCGCTTATATTAGACACTGATCTTGTTTAGAAATTGGTCGCCTTGCTCGGGCTGATTTGGAATATGAGTTGAAAATTAGGGGAATTTCTTTAATTAAGTTTGATAGGGACTCCAGTTTCACCTGGCCTCCTTATTCATTTACTTTCGAACAAGATTCTGTAGCTATTGAGTCTAAGATTAGTTTAATTCGGGCTCTACTTAGTAAATTTTCAGGATCTAAAGAATCGGGAGAGTTTCGTAAACTCCTAGCAAAAATTTCTCATATTATTTGTAGGAAAATTCATGCTCGTGCTGATACTGAAGAACATACGCAAATACGTTCTCATTGGCTGTCTGAAGTTATTGTTCTATATGCTGAACTTCACTCTAAAGTGTCTTCTAGTACCAATTACCCGGGAACTTCTCGTAATATTGATACAGTCGATATTTCCTCTAATGTAAAGTGCGTTCTAGCTTTATCTCACCCTGCTGTTATGAATATTCCTTCCCCTTGTGGGTGCTCCACGGAAACAACACCTTTTAAACCAATAGCTATGCACAAATGGGGACTCAAAGTTTCAGGAAATTCACGTCATATTTCCATAGCTGCTTTTCTGGAACAGATTGACGAACTATGCATTTCACAAAATGTTACTCAAGCTTCTATTTTAACACATCCCAGTGATTTATTTATAGGTGAGGCTAGTACTTGGTCCAATCCATTTGTCGGAATGCTTCCGCTTGGGAAGAATTAGTTGATGAAGTGACCGCTGAATTTCAACCTTATGATTATGATTCTCTACTATTCGAACAAATTAAGAGTCGTACTCAAGGCAATAATGAATGTATTGGATTATATTTTCCGTCCATTGTTAATCTTCTCCATAGGCTTACTTTTCCTCTGACAATTACTCAAGAGTTACGAATTGTGCGGGAAAACATTTTGCCGTACTATCAGAACCAATTGGCTTTAGTTGACGCGGTTTCGTTAGAAGATTTGAAGCGCTTATGTCGAAAGATAGAAATAACTCGTGCTTTAATAGACGCTTTTTCTCCTCCTAATTCTGCTTCTTTGACTTTAGCTCCAGAATGGGTTTACCAATCAACCAATTTATCTGGTACTCTTGCTGTTTCGTCAAAGAAAATAACTTGTCAAAGTATTATCTCCCCTAAACCTCCTTCTATTGTTAGGAAATCAACTTCCAAACGTTCTCGTATTTCTACCACTACTCCAGAAACTTCTACTCCCTCC
Source organism: Phrixothrix hirtus (assembly GCA_024586415.1). Taxonomy (NCBI): domain Eukaryota; kingdom Metazoa; phylum Arthropoda; class Insecta; order Coleoptera; family Phengodidae; genus Phrixothrix; species Phrixothrix hirtus. The sequence continues at coordinate 10,654 of JAHWXV010420610.1, forward strand.
GTACGTTTAACTTCGGTTACGTGCTGGAACTTCCGTCAGCTTGGGCACCTTTCTCTTCGGTGCCCGCAACTTCAGTAGTTTCACTGTTACGGATGTGGTCGTTACCTATACTTTTTTCCCAAACCGTAGGTCGGCTGCTCAAACCAAAAATAACTTCTCTTCTTCTATTACTTTTATTACTTCAAGAAAACGAAGATTAGTGACATTTGACTGAGTGTGTAATTTTTGGCTGTGTTGTCGCGGTATAAGAATATTGCAACCGCAGGTCAGTCTGCGCATCGTAAGAGGCGATATACGTACCACTTTGACATTGTTCTTTAACTTCTTCCTATGTCGATCTACTTTTCTGTCGTGTTGTGGCGGATCAAGAATTCCACATCCGCAGGTTTGCTCTGTGTGTCGTAGAAGTCGGCAGTCTTACTACTTGTGCATTTTTTCTCTATCTTGACCTCATTAGTGTTCTCAAGCTTTCATTTGAGTATCCTTACTTCTTTTCCTCTGTTACTTGTTCTCTCTTCAGTTTTCTTCTCTTCTCATAATATTTGATAATATACATAAACTTTCTTAGCTGCGCTTATACTTTTTGTAAATTTTAATCCTTATTACTCACAGTTATCTTGTCTTGATTTCTTAACCTATTAACTTCTTGTCAGTTAGATAATCGCTTATTCTCTTTGCTTTGTCTATTTAATTTTTTTATAATCTTCTTACACGGTGAAGACAGTGGGCACTTGGCTTGCTCGTGGTCTCGAATTTATTTTGTTTCTGTCCCGCATCTTTATTGTCACTAGGTTAATTAGTCTTTCCTTGTTCTTTTCTTATTTGATTGACTCGGAGATTTCCGCATTACTGTCAATTAAATCTTTTTTCTTGAGGTATACTTTTTAAACTTTAACTACTTAGTTAGGATCAAACGGTCTGTGCATGGTTTAGAATAAGTTCTTGTCCTGATTTGAATTTTTTTCTTCTGCTTTGCTTATAGCCTGCTTTATCCTTTATCGGTATCTTTATTGGAGCTTCTTGCTTCGATTAACTTAGAGGTGATATTTTCTTTAGACCTCTTGTTGTATGTGATATTCTGTCTGACTTTTAGAGTCCTTTTCTGGCTAATACATTGCACTCAAGAATTTATCTTTGCTAGTAATCTTCCTTTATGTTCTTGTGTTTTTGAACACGCTTCTCTAGATCACTATGCGCTCTTTTCATTAGTTAAACGACCTTAGTAAAAAAACAGTAACCAGTTTGCTATAAATCATGCCTAACTTTTGTATGAAACATATTCACCTATTCTTCCTGTCTCTGTTGTTTACTATTTTGGTCATTATCTTGGGGTCATAGCTGTTTAGAACATGATTGCTTCTATTATATTTAATTCTTTATATATAATTTACTGCGCTTTGATAATGTTCTTCCACTGTTCCCACTTCCTCTTCCCTTACTTACTTCTAAGTTTGATTTTCTCCACGGTATTCTTCTTTTCTCACAATTCTCTGAAACTACTCAATCCTCTATTACTCCTATTGACTTTTGGATTTAGTTACACTTATTTTATACATCTTTGTTTAGGGTTTAGGTTTTGTATGATACTAGTATTTAGATACTTATGTTGTTGGTTTTCCGTTTGGTTTTTATCATTTATAGGTTACTTAATCAGTCTTATCATCAAGCTAAATCACTGCCAATAACTTATATACTTTTGGGTTTGTTAATCTTTTAACATTTTTGCAAACTTGTCTTACCGAATACTTCTTAGAATTAAACGCTTTTTTAAGGGCTTGCTTTTGGTGCTTGGGCTTTTTCCCAGCTTATTGGTGTTTTTTTCTTCATTGGATTTGTTGTGTGATCGCTTACGCTTTTCTTACCTTGAACTTTCTTTATGGATTTGGTTGCTTTCGCCGGTCTTTGATTGTCTAGTAACGATATCATAGCTTTTCTTAAGCTTATATTGGATTATTTATTTGATGTATTCAACCCTAAACATAACTTGTTGTTAGTAGAAGTTTGACTTAGCTCTTTCTCACTAGTACTTTCGGCTTCGTGTTTGATAGTTTACGTTATCCTGCTTTTTGATGCATTTATTTTGAATCACTTCTAGTTGTGATATTCATCTACGCTGTTCTATATCGGTTTATTCACCTCTAGTTGTTTTTTTCGTTGGCTTAACCTTTTGCTTTCAGTGTTTTCAACACTAAACCATCGTGCTTTAACCCTCTGTTAACTTCGTTTAGATTCATTTTGATTCCATTAATTTATAGTATGTCGTCCACTTTTGAGTGCTTATTGTTAGTTTTAGTCATATAAATTTAGACTTGACCTATTTCTATTCCTTTTTCGCAAATCTAGTACTACTTAGTTTTTTTGGTTTTGTACATTTGGCTCTAGATTTTTAAGGACTTGTTCTAATGTGCTAAAACGTTATTTTTGGGCGTTACTCCTTATACATATATTTTCTTCTGGATACATTTGGTTTAAATTTTGTTTTGTCTATTACGACAGCTCCTCTTTTCCTTGGGGCTCTTTTAGTCTTGCTAGAGGGGTGTATCACGGTCCATTTTTAGTTTCGTGACAATTTTAAACTTTATGCACAATACTCCTGCCCTTCCGTTCTGGTGAGGACGAACTTAATTTACGTGGCAATATATTAAGAAATTATCTCATAAAGATTATTAATTATATTGTACAAGAACTCTGTTACGGCTAGACAAAGATAATAGGTAATTACTAATATGTAAGATAATTAAAAAATTTTGCTCACCACAGTTACGTATGTAGCTAAATTTACGAGCATAACGTACATTTTGTAACATTTAGCGATGAATTTAGTTAAATTGAAACAACGTACTTTACTGTCTAATGGCCCAATAATTATTCCAGGAATAAGGCCGTGACTTATAATTAAAATGATCACCAATAAGAAGGTGAGGTTGTTGGATCAACGAGTTCAAATGTGTAATCGTAAATACTTTGAGTTGAAGATTAAAGAAGGTATATTGTTGAAGCGACCTTTATCCAATGTCCATAATTCATTTAAAACCCTTGCTGGTGGTACTAAACCAAGGTTAAACGGAACCCTACTCCATAAACATCCACCTAAGACGGCGTCTAGGTAAATCCCAGTTCCCTGTGGCTTCCTTATCTTATTATAAATTAAAGGAACACGAACAAATTTTAAAAGAACAAGAGAAAGGGAATTCGACAGCTAAATTGAAAGATTCAACGTAATTTTTGAATCGTCTGCTTTATATGACGGCTTTATCTGCATTCCCTTTACTTTTTCCTTATAGTTGGCACATGCAGAAATGTACAATTACGTCAAAATGCTCTGTCCTTTTCTTTTGGCAGCGTTGCTTTCACTTTTCCTTTTACCGGAGAAAATCACGTTATCGCCACTAATATTGTAGTTTATCATTAGAACTATGTCATCTAAAAACTGGCGCGATTAAAATTAATTTTAACAACATCAAGAGTGTGGTTTGAATTTTATTTTAGAAAACTGCTATTTTGTATTAATTTTATAAAATTATGGTTCTTTTTAAATCATTCTTAATACAGTTTCTAATATGAACTTAGATGATGTTTTACTGTAATAAATGGGTATTATCTAACTGAATATAATTTGCTCTTAATAAATGAAACAATCAGCAAGAATTTACCTTTAAAGTAACAGAAACAAACGGAATTTCCTTTATATTTTATTTTTAAGATATATAGACTAAATCGGGACTTATATTAAACAAATAACAGACCTATACGTAGACAATTAAATTAATCAAAAGAGTATTTCAACCCCGGTGGCACACCTACGGGTAATCTTTATTGAACAGAAAAACAGGGATTGTTGACGTCATACAAAAATCATATTTTACTATTTATTTTCCAGTCACCTTTATATTGAGTGAAGAAAAATATTACATGTTGCGTTACTTTTATCCAGGAATTTAGATATCAGTAACTAAAACGATTTCATCTTGGAAAAGTACTTAATAATAATGCGACATAATTTTGCAATTTCTGCTGCGGGCTCTTTTTCTAACCTCCAACGCTCTATATAAGCTTTGAAGAATTAATCGTTATTTTTAGCAAACTAATGCATATGCCAGTATATAAATTGTAAAAGAAGTTCATGTTCATTTTCTGTTATTTAAATATAAATCGACATTTATATCGTACCACTGATTCACAAAACAGTGTCAGCAAGTCTTCATTACTGAATAATATTGAGAAGATTCGAATACTGTAAATTGAAAGCTTTGCACAAATGCTACCTCTTTGTTATATTCCTTTGATTGTAAAGGTTACAAAATTTTAAATTACTTTACTGAGTTATAATACCTATCAACAGTTATTAACTAAATAGCACTATCGCGATTAAATTTACACAATTAGCGCTCTATTACGGGAGTAAAGACACAAACGTATTATTAAAAAGGAAAAATTTTAATATACCTTCTATTTTAGCGTAAAATTTAATATATGTGCTTTTTAATTCATTATGTTTATCAAGTTAACTTTAGAGTTGCAAAAAGCAAGCCTAAAGTTTCATGGGTAGTATAAAGGACTTTAAATGTTTAATGTGTAAATTTAACTTTAAGCGACTAATTAATACAACCTCAAAAAGTGATACATTTTTTAATTTAGTGCCCTACCTGTAACGCCATGTACTTATAATTCCATATTTTATTTTTTATCAGCATTCGGTAAGCTATAAATTGCTTTTTCTACATCACATACATATTTTCTGTTTTTACTTCTATTTTAATGCAATACCTTTAATTCATTTTACACAGCAAAATGGAAAGAATGCATTAAAGGCCGTTAAAATAAAAAATTAAACTTTCATCTCTCTTGAGAAATGTGCTATTTTAAAAATAAATTTTAAATTAGAAAAACTTTAAAGATATGTTTTCTAGAGAGGTAATTTAATTTAAAATTTTTCTTCAAATTAAATTTTTCTGTCAGCAAAGATGAAACGTTATAGCCAGTTTTATTTTAGCTGCCTACTTTAATTTAAATTTTTCGATGACTTGTCGCAAATTATATTTAAAAAGAAAAATTTACAAACACGTATATACATCATTATGCTCTACAATGAAAACATTAAGTAAAACATGTGAGCTGTTTTATATTAAAAATTAAAAATCAGTAAACTTTCTGAAGATTAATTGTTTCCACGGTAGCAGATATTAAAGTGTGTTTGGTTTAATTCAAAATAGTAGCTCACACAGCGTATTAACCGAAAGGGTAGATAAAGTAACACCAACGGTAAAGATAGATAAAGTACTCGATTTTGTATTTAAGTTAAAGTTAAACTGCTACTTGTTCTATTATTTTGAATTGCACGAAGCACATTTTAACAGTTGCTATAGAATTTTATACGCGACGATAAAGAAGTATTTTCGACTGGCGAAAAATAATTCACTCGCGATTTCCACACATCGATAAATAACGTCTTGTATAAAAATAACCATGAATACAACTTCTAATTATTTTATATTTTGATTTAGCTCAGCTACGTTGACATTTATCTTGTAATTTTTAAGATAATTTATTAGGAATATTATTTCAAAAATTTCTATACGTTAATTCTAAATAACA
>JAHWXV010420626.1:0-14359 GCA_024586415.1 Phrixothrix hirtus
GTGACAAGCGTCTTTACTTAGAGCGCTTCAAATTTGCACTAACGAAAGCGCGCGAATTGATATTGCAATTCGCCACGAATGTAACCTAAGAAAATGAAAAAAATTAAATTGAATTTTATATACACGGTGAACAAAATATAACAACTAAAATTTAAAAGTGTGCGCCGACAATCACGAAGTTGTGCTAAACAAATGATTGCTTCTTTCTTCACTCACACTGGTTACATTTGCTCCGTTACTCTTGAGAATAAGAAAAAAGTTACTGAAGATTACTATGCTACCAGTAGCTTGCCGACTATGCTCTCAAAAGTGCAGAAAAAAAAATTGATCTGCATCATGACATGCTACAAAGTTGATAACGGAGTTTCTTCGATCTGATGGAATGAAGCTAATGTCACATCCACTTTACAGTCCCGATTTAGCGCCATGCGATTTCTTCCTCTTTCCAACTATTAAGAAGAAATTACGTGTAACCATTTTTCAACACCAGAGGACGCTGTAAAGGCATTTGAAGCGCATGTTAGCGCAATATATAAAGAAATCTGGGCTGCTTGTTTTACGGAATGGTTTCAGAGGGTGTCAAAGTGCGTGAAATGTATGGAAAAGTACTTAGAAAAGTTATAAATATTGTTTGTTTAAATATGTTTTGTTATTACCCCGTATTCAGAAATATATAGTGTAACCCTCGTATTATTCTGAACCTTCATTTCAAAAATGCATCTAAACTGATTTCCTATTGTTTATATGTGTTAGATAACTCAAATATACCTTAATTTAGAATAGGCATGTTTTTATATTAAAAAACATATTTGTTAGATACAAATCTGATTTTACTCATTGGTAGGTACTATTTTTATTTTGAAAATATGAAATTTTTGAGTCATAAATATTTTGAATGTGATTAACTATACATAAAATACATTGCATTGTTTGTATTACCAGATCCAGCAATATAAATTTTAACTTTTCATCGGTCTAGACTAACAAAACTGAGTGTTTACATGCAGAAAGGGATAAAGTACTGACTATAAATATATTTAATTGTTTTTCGCTGTCTCAGTTCAGCGAAAAATACAATTACCTTATGTTTGTTTATCATTAAGTTTTAAATAAATTTACATACCAAGACCTCTTTGCATAAACCGAATTTATACACGAAAAATGAATAATTCATTTTGTAAGAGATATTTGTATTGGTAAAATTAAGGTTCGGTACAATTGCCCACTTTCATGATCTATAATTTATCTCGTTGCTTGTAATATTGCTGCTGCTATAAACAACCCCTAATCATGTAGTTGAGGTGGTCCACAAAAGAAAAACACAAAAGTGTTATGGCGATAGGAAAACTTAACAAATTAAAGTATGAACATTTATCCTATTCACCAGGTTTAGCTTCCTCCAACTTTCATCAGTTTCTAAATTAAACGTCGATAAATTCAACGTTGATAAGCGATTTTCGTATAATTAAGAAGCGATTTTAGCCATAGAATGGTATTTTATAGGTTTTCCGCAAAGTCATTTCAGGAATGGGATAAATTCATTGAGCAGCGCTGGGCTAAGTATAAATACTAAATTTGTTTTTTCACATTCGTTCTACGAACTTTTCAATCTATCTTCGTACCAAGTAGGCACCAGAAATTCCCGGCCTGACAGGCTTATATTGGTTCAACCGTGTTCAAACTCCGTTGAATCATAGCTTTACATGTACGAAGCCTACACTATATGTATTACGACTCGAAGGGTAGTAGCTAGTAAATGAAAACGTTTCAGCTAACGAATATTGAGTACCGCGCGGTCATTAAATGGCACACACTTAATCAAATGACAAAAACGTTTAGACGGCGTTTATAGCGATTTATCTCCTTAATATTCGGTTGTAAAAAATAGGCAAAATGTTTTCGTTTGGTACAAGAATCCCTTGAAGATGATAAGCGCTCTAGTCGGCCAAGTGAAGTGATGACGCCTTAAAGAATTTCAATTAATGAAGAAATACTATTAGAGGATCGCCGTTTAAAAGTGAAGGAATCAGCAGTAATTACTAACATTTATGAAATTCGTGGAATTTTCCAAAGACTATTTGGGTGTGAATAAGGTTACTGCAAGATAGTTATCGCGAGTTCTTTCTGCTCTCTAACGTCAATGTCGACGTTTTTAAACATGCATGGGGACGGCCCAAAACCGATGTTGGAGTCCATTGTCACAGGAGATGAAACAATGCTTCTGTTTTATGAAAATAACGGAGGTCCGTTGAAACTCGTTCCAGAAAGGCAAAAGTCGTTCAATCATCGAAAACGGTGATCGCCACAATATTCTGGGATTGTGAGGGCACTTTACGAATTGACTTTAAATAGCGCAATACAACGGTCAACAACACATAATATGCGTCTTTGTTGCATAAATTAAGGACAATATTCATACAAAACATCGAGGAAAGTTGACAAAAGGTGTTCGATTATTGCACGACAATACACGCGTCCATATTGCTGCCATTTTACAAGCTGCCATCCGCGAAGTGGATTTCAAGAATTGGAACATCGTCCACCATATAATCTGGGTATAGCTCCTAGTGCTTATTATTTTTTTAAAATTTAAATAAAGACCTTAGGGGACGCTATAATAGAACAATTTGAGGGAAAAATTTTAGACTATTTTTACAAAGGTAAATAATTAATAATGTATTGTAATTAGGGGAAATTATATTAAAAAATAAAATTGTCATGTTTTACCAAATTTATGTTTTCTATATTAGGTCGAGAATTTATGACGCCTATCTCGTACATCTAACCTAATTTATAGTCCATTATATGTCACAATCTCGATGGACAGTAAAGCAGGTGATAATTTGACGGATGTTCAACCACGTGCGATAAAGTTACAGGCGTTGTTCATCGATATTTTCGAGGCTGAACATCGCAGAGTTACATCAAAATCGGGAATTGTGGACGCCAATGTTCTCTAGTTTAATACTACAGAACAGGGTTAATTTAAGGAAAACACCCTATTATAAAGATTTTCTGGACCTACGGTAATTCAGATTCGAATACAGTTGAAGCTGTATATTAAGAAGTCGTAATTCACTACAAAAATAGGGGAGAGATCCCTATGTAATCTATCATTATCCAAAACTTAATATCCGTCATAAAATGGTGTGCCGAAAATGGTACACCCTCTATATGCAAGAGGAATTATTAATTATTTACCGAAAATTATTTGCTTAATCAAAACCTATGATTTATTTCTACAAAATCTAAGGTTGTGCCCTGTTTTAGATTAATGAAACTAAACGAGTCTTTAATCTAACCACCGGGTATAAGGTTACTAGTTTTAAGTAAAGTGAATGCAAGTTTGAATAATTCAAATTTAACTCGAAACAAATGGCCGTTATGAATTTCTAAATAATTTTTTCGATCGAGCGCCAGTTCCTTTGCACACAATGCATCGTTTATAAATCGTTACCACACAAATTATTGAAATAAAACGATTACTGCAATATACACGTTTATAAATTCAAATTACCATTCACAACAGATATATTTACAAGTAACTGCGCAATTTTATCTATGTGTAATGAGTGATCTGGTTAAAATGGTCTTAATCTAAACATATAGGAACATTAGTTGACCATAAAGGTCCGCACTTTTGGTATACAGATGATGATACCTCAATTTGGGAGCGATTGTTTATATTTAAGAGGGATTATTTATATTTAAGAGCAAACAGATGGAACTTTTGCGTCAACGACATTATAAAAACGGTAAAATTTGAATACCTAAATCGCTTTGTGTGTTGAGATAAATATTAAACAAGTTTACCAAAATTTACAAATGGTGATTTCCTTCAACAATTGTTATAAAAAGAAGCATAATAGATTTCTAAACTGGTTTTACATTAAAAAGTTAAATGGGCTGTCTTTTGGAAATATTCATTTATCCATTTGTTTCGCAAGTTTTAATTCGGGAATTGATTCCCTCAACTAGTGCATTAATTTTACGTCGACTGAAGGAATACAATCCCCAGGTGTTTTTAAGGGCACCGCAGGATTCGATGACCAACCAGACAAATAAATAAAAGTCAAACAGGCACTTACAGAGTAGTGAGCTGTTAGGTTTAGGACGTGGAGACGTTCCTCTCCTAAGTTTTAATTAGTCAACTAGTTGTATTGTACTTTAGGTCCTTTATTATTTGAGTAGGTGAGTCGGGTGCAATTGTACACAGAGAGCGACAAGTTATGATGAATAATGAGATATTGAAGTCAGCAAAACTAGAAATTACTAATATGAACTCATTAAATGAATTTGAGGCAAAACCCAACATGATCCGAAACGAAATCGAAGCTTATAAAGAATATATTAAGAAGGCGAAAAATGGAATCCTAAGACTACTAGAAGAACAAAAAGCGATTTAAAATGCAAAACATGATGAAGACCACTTCCGTAACTGTCAGGTCAAGAAACGGTAGAAAGAAAGCACGAAAGAAAATGAAACAAGAGAAAAGAACACTGAAAATATGGTAATCCCCGAAGAGGAGAAAATCGAACACGAAGATTTAATTCCAGAAATCGTAGAAGAGTTCCCGCCGCTCAAATTCCCACAGTGGCACACGCAGAGTCAAAAGGAGGATACAGAAAGGGAAAAATCGTGAAACAAGTCGGACCACCGCCAGTAATTGTGCTACGTGATAAATCGAAGTTCCAGTTTATTCAAGAAATGGAGGATTTGAATAAATCCAAAATCAAGAAAGCAGTAAACAGCTCCGAAGGCATTAAGTTATTTATTGAAACATTAGAAGATTTCAGAACCGTTGGACGGATATTAAAAAATCAGAAAATTCCATTTCACTCTTACCAACTATCGGAAGCGAAAGAATTTAAAGTAGTTATCCAAGGAATTTCGGAGGGTATCCCAGAAGAAAAAGTAGAAGATTTAACCGAAAGAGGAGATAAGATTAACTCGATCAAAAGACAAACAAAAATAGGTAGTTTCCACTCGTACTGGTGGAAAAGGAAAGAAGATATTTGAACCGAAATATGTGATGAATCCCACGGTCACAGCTGAACCTAAACGATGGGCAACGAGGTCGGCACGGTCCTTTCGTTGTCAGATGTTCGGCCACGTGTCATATAGATGCACGGCCGACTATAAATTTGTTCATAAGCTCCAAGTCAGGAAGCACCCTAGGAAAGTGCTGCAATTGTGGTGGAGCACAAATAGCTAGCACCAAAACATGCCTTAAAAATCTAGATCAGATAAGATCAGAAAAGCTCAAGAAGGGTGAAATAAAACCAAATGTGACGTCCGCGGACAAAGTTAAAAATGGTTCCACTTCGAATGCAAAGATAGAGGAGACCGGCATGGAAGAAAGAGTAGTGAATATTCTGATGAAAATCTTACCTACATTAATAAACCAAACGATATCCAAATCAAAAACTGTAATCTGTTAACATGGAACGCTAATGGCGTAAAACAAAAGAAAAATGAGCTAAATGTTTCCAACATAGCTAAAGAAATAGGAATCACTTTCTTCATTAAAACTCATTGCAAATCAAATCAAACTCTACACATTCCGGAGTACAAAACTATCCCTAAAGATAGAAAGGGTGCACCAGGATGAGGGTTAGCCCTTTTAATAGACAACAGGATATGTGCAAAAGAACTTTCCCAAATAAACTGCATAGGGGCGCTGGAAGCAGTGGGGGCCCAAGTCTATCTAATAAAAGCATAATCACTGTCTTAGCAGTATACAATCCACCAAGCAAAAGCTTTCGTGAAGAAAACCTAAATACTTTGATGAGTTATGGTCCCACCGTTATTGGAGGAGACCTAAACGCCAAACATTAGGCATGGGGCGGCCGATAAATAAATAAAAGTGGCAAAAGTTTACCACGCTTTACAAAAACAAACTCTAGAATAGAAGTACTTGACCCAGAGGACCCTACAACAGCCTCAGAATGTTGTGGAGGGGACTCTCTGGGTATATTTCTGCTCCACAACAATAATAAACAAGTAAGGGTGATGACACACCATGAACTGAGTTTCGACCGCTTACCGGTCATCCTAGACAACTTTCTACCGAATAATACACAGGAAGGAAATACGAGGGGGAAGTCCACTGGCCTAAGTTTAGGTACAGAATGGAAACATATGCGACCTCAAACAACCACAACTCGAAAGAAAAAACAGACACAGCAATATGTAGGCTGACTAACTGCATGAAACAAACAAATCTAAAATAACAATGAACACGCAAAATAAGTGAGGTCTAGGCAACAAAGAGAAAGACATCTTAGCGAAGAAGAACAATGCCAAAAGGAGATGGTCTAAAATCATGTCACTGATGGACAGAGAAAACTACAAGAACTTCCAAAAAGGAGGTAGACTAAGTATTAAAAACGGCCATGGTAGAGAAATGGCAGGCCACCATCAGATCAGCCGAAGACGAAGGGGGACATAAACTATGGAGATTCCTTAAAACTATAACGAGGGAAAGAGAACCAAACACCCCAATCCCCCCAAAAAAAAAAGTAGAAGCACTGGATATCATTCCACGACCCAATTCTCGAATAACCTAAGAAGGACAAAAAACATGGAAACTGAAGTAAGGCCCGATAATTATTGACCAAGAGGAAGTCACCGAAAAAATCAGATCACTAAACCCAAGAAAAGCACCAGGTTCACACAACATCTCAAACAAAGCCAACAAAGGTCTCCCACAACGCCCAATAAGGGAAATAGTAAAAATCATGAATGCTATTTTCAAACTCGGGCTATTATCCGGAAAGTTGGAAAATTGAAGCAATCATTATCATTCCAAAAAAGGGCAAAGATTCCACGCAGCCGATCAACAGAAGACTGATCAGCTTGCTGAACGATTTCGCAAAGTTAACAGAAAGCACACTAAACGATCGACTTCAAGCATACATCGAAGAAAAAATGATGGTTCTGACATCATAATTTGGACTTAAATCCAGATTATCGGCGCCACAGCAGGTGGCAAACCTAGATGCAATGTTGGAAAAAGCCAAAGCGAACTCCTACCACACCGTGGCGGCCTTCCCTGATACAGAGAAGGATTACGGCAAAATCTGGAGGTTAGCAATAATACTCAAGATGAGAAGAGTAGGCATACCACTGAACCTGGCTAGACCAATCCAATCCTTCCTTACCAGCAGGAAGTTCTACATAAAGATAAAGGAAGCAAATTCTTCTTTACGCACGCCAGAAAAGGGCTTACTGCAGAGGTCTCCCCTATCACCAACTCTTTGCAACATTATGTTAGGGATATTCAACAGTTGAGCGATATCCTGAACGCAGCCATACTACGGTTTTCCGACGACACAGCGGTACTCGCGATAGGTAAGATAATGAAAAGCGCAGCAAAGAACGCAAGAGCTGCACTAAAACAGATCAGCACCTACCTCCAGAAGTAGAAACTAAAATGTAACGTCAGCAAAACATAGATAATGAAATCATCCCCACAAAGAAGGAAGAAAACCAAAGCAAACAAAGTAGAAGCCTTAGGAAGACAATTTAAAATCAAGCAAACTGCGACCTATCTGGGGATGACGTTAGACGAATCTCAAGAATATAAACACCATACTAAAAAAGGTCAAATTTAACAAGCATAGCAATGCAAAAACTCAAGTGAGTGATAGGTCCCTTCTGCAGAATGAACCTAAAGCTAAAACATCAGATAGCACACTTCATACTCCTGCCAAGCCTAGTATACGGTGAGGAGGTATAGACAAATGGCAGCACACAAGCAAAAACACATGTTCATAAGAGACACATGAAAATACTAAGAATTATAACAGGCGCCACACGCTTTGTAAGGAAGAAAGACATCGTAAAAGACCTAAAGGAGGCGGAAGGTAGAAAAAGCGGCAGAAAACCGCGAGAAGTCAGGTCAACAAATCACCCACACCAGCAAATTAAGAAATTGGCGGGGAACATGTCATAGCCAAACGCCACGAGCAAACACCCAGTTTCCTCAGCCACATAGCTAGAGTGGGTCAGCAAAGTACCTAACTATAGAGGAACCCCTTTAACTTGGAAGAAATGAGATAAAACTAAAAAAGCACTCAGATTTTACGAACGGTGGGTATTTCGTTTTAGCCCAATTTATTTGATGATTTAATTCGGGTGTGAGCCATTTTTGGAAGATAATTGCATTTAACGTTGTCAATTATTTAATCCCACTACTTTGGACGCAACTACGCCGAGGAAGGTTACTTTAATTTTTCGATAGACGCAATTCAGAAGATTTCTAAAGTAAAACAAACGCTCCCTCCAAGGTAAACTTTAGTAAATAAAAAATATAAGTTAAAGACAAATAAAACAAGATATATTTGGTATAAATTTAGTGTAATTTTAGAAAATAATTTTGTAAATTACTATACTATAATTAATATACCGATTTTGTTTAATTTTAAATATTTCAATATTGCATGATTAAATAAACTTATACTTACCCTATAACTACTTATGTTACTAATTATATCCAAAGTAATGCAAAAATGACAATAACTGTGATTTTATATAAACAACGATGCGAAAACAACAGCAAGAGCGATCCAATATCAAACAGTATGATATTGTTAAGAAACTTGAATCATGAATACAATTACGAGTTTGACATGGGAACACAACTTTTTCTTCAAAATTTCATTTATTTTTCGACATAGCCTCCTTTTAGCTCGATACACTTAGACCAACGTTTTCCCAATTTTATCAGGCCATCCTTGTAGTACGATTTATCAAGTCCTCAAAAATATATATGCATCAGTTTCCCGTTCAACTTCATCATTTGATTTGAATCTCCTTCGACCAAGCCATTTTGGGTATGGGTTTGGGAACAGAAAGTAATCGCAATTTGTAGCGTAGTTCATCCAATTTTTGTTGTTTTCCATGATGTGTGAGCTGGTGCGATGTCATGATGAAAAAGCACTTTCTTTTTTGCCAAACTTGGTAGTATTTTCTTTATTTCAACGTGCAATAGGTCCAATAATGCCACATAATAATCTCCTATGATTGGTTTTTACATTTTAAGATAATCAATGAGTATTACACCTTGTGCATCCCAAAAAATAGTCCCCAAAACCTTTTCAGCTGATGCAACCACTTTTGCTGCTTTCTTCGGTGCACTCGAACCAACTTCAACTCATTTCTTGGATTGTTGTTTTATTTCAGGTGTATAGTGGTGGATTCATGTTTTATCTACGGTTATGAATCTATGCAAAAATGCATCTGCATTACTACGTTGAAACATCGCCAAACATTGCTTTGAAATGACCACATGATCGCGTTTTTGTTCGATTATCAACAAACGCGGCACCCGTGTTGCTGACAGCTTTTTCATATATAAATGTTACTCACACGTTCTTATGAGATGCTTACGATGTCAGCTATTTCACGTACTTTCACACATACATCTTCCAAAACGATATAATGGATTTTAACGATAATTTTGTTGGTAGTAAGTTCGATTAGTCGACCTGAATGATGTTCACCAATTGTGCTTGTATGGCCAAGTTTAAATTCTGCAAACAAATAAATCACAATTGAATTCGCTGGAGCAGATGTGCCATAATATTTATCAAGCCTTTCCTTTGTTTCTTTTGCGGTTATTCCACCTAAAAAATAATGCTTAATCAATGCACGAAATTCGTTTTTATCCATTATTTTAATACAATCACAAGTTGTTCGCCTTTTATGGCTCTCAAACATAAACTAAATGACATTTAGCGCTAAAAATGTTCATGCAGCCTACTAATAGATTGTATTTGACAGAAATGATATAAATTCGGTGATCTATCGGAAACCGCCCTCATATTTTATTTAGTTGGGGAAAAATATTTTTATACTCTTTATTAATTTTTATATTCCAGTAGTCGAGAAAACTACTCCCACATAGACCTATATTCGAGACGGTTAGTTTAGGTTATCCTATTCATCAATACAAGGAGTAAGTGAAGGTCATTTTTACTAGTTGTCACCGGCTTGTTATTCGTATAATGCAAATGAGTAAAAATTGATTGTCAATTACTGCGTCAGCTATAAACAAAATTACTAAAACAAAGACATTAATTTTTGGAACTCCTACAGAGATCTAGTATGCCATTTAAATGGTTGCATATGGTGATGGATTACTCTAGTAAGATTTGCTCCTCAATTTTTGAAATTCAGTTAACATGCAGATAAAATTACTGGCCTTATAATAGCAATAATTTTCGCCTCAGAAGGAACTTCATCAGAGTTCTAAACTCTTGTAATGCACCATTTTGTTTTATAAAAGCGTAATTCAGCGTAATTGCCTTATTTATTTGTCGTTCGGCGAAATTTACATTTGGTTATTTTCGTGGCCATGGCTTCGAAATGTGGAAATTACTTTTATCTACAGAGTTCTAAACGCTTTGGTAGTTTTATTATGATTACTAGAACGTAATTTAGCATTTTGGTATTACAACCTACGCCATTTTACCTTATCGGAGGAGAAGACATATCTTCATATTATTATTTACATTACATATTTATTTGTATTATTCCATTGAAAATTACCATTCCTGGCTAGGTTCGCACTATGTCCTTTATACTTAGAAAACTATGTCACAGATGCTAAAATACATCTGTTTAAAACATTTCGCAAAATATTTCCAAGGATATTCGGAAACTTGCGTTTCCTCTTTTACTCTTAAAATTAGTTTCATTTATCGTAATTAAAGTACTGCCAGAACGTTTTAAGTTGGCCTAGTGGTACGTAAGACAAAGATAAAGTGTTATATTTTTTATAAAGTTACGAAGATTTATAGTTACGTTACTGTTTAAGGTTTAATTTAAGATCGAAGCGCTCAAACTCTCCCATTCTATCTTCGGACTGCGAAAAAACTCGCCAATTAAAACGCCTCAAGAGTAAGCAGCTTTTGCTAAAATTGAAGAATCTCAACATATAATTATATAATAAAAGTATTTTTATTTATTGTTAAGGTACACTTTTTAACAATAATGAACGTGATAGATAAATGAGTGAATTCCATAAATAACAAGAAGGTCTGTAGGAATCCATCTTAGAAACGGTTACCAAACGGACCTGGCTTTAAACTAGGCTTATAATTTTCTCTTTTGTTTTGGTGATCTTCTCGATCTTCTTCAGGATGCGCAGCATTCCAAGCTAGCGCTCTCTGAATTGCTTCTGGAATAGGATGAGGTGTTGGAATGACGTTTCCTTGCGCTTGAAAACCATTTTCGTCAGCAAGATATGCAATTGCCACTGGAACACCTTCTGGTGAAGTATAATGATAAGATCCTTGAGCTGATAAAAGTTCGGGGCCTTTAGGATGACCTTCTTCTTGAGCAGAAATTCCATTTTCAGTTTCATATCTGTGAAATATTGATTAATTAAATAATTATACAATTTATATAAACTTATAAGTTGTATATTTTAGGTATATATTATAAAAATTGTAACAAAAATACATACACCCATCTATAAGAACCATCGGGATTTACTCCATCTTGCTCATATTTTAGAATTCGTATATAAGGGCCAGCAGGTCCAGCGTATACAGCAACGGCAAAAGCCAAAACCGCAAACAATATCTAAAATATTTTTCAAATGTTTAGTGATTAGATTCAAAAATCAAATATAAACATGGAAACTGGCGAATTAAATTTCCACCGATTAAAAGAAACATTGAGATCTTCACGTTTTAAGTAACCATAATTTTTTTTTAATTGTAGTTATTATTAGAATAAATTAATACTTTATACTTTACTTTCTTCATACAGTTGTACAGGTAATAGGCAATATTTCAAAAATATTTCCTATCAAGAAATATTTTATTTTACTTAATAAAACTTTTTAGTGAAGAGCACATTGTTGAACCGTAAAATAATTAATTTACTTGTAGTTATTGTTAAAACACGTATTTGAACTTTAATTATCAAACAAGTTATGGCTAAGTATAAATTCACTAATCACTTCACAAATATTTTACCTACCGATTTCATTTTGAAGAACTGTCTTGAAATACTCAACACAAACTAACCCTGTAGAGTAATTTGTTATATTTATACTAATCGGTTGGTTCATCCCTACCTACTACTTAATGAATCTTGTGGTCCATTGTTGGGGAATAAAGTTTAAGATTGCATACATCCTTATGAACTTTTAGAATTATGAAATCTGAATTTAAAGAATCTCTGTTTATGCAATATATAAATTATTAATAAAGATCTAAAAGAAGTATGCAAGTCTTGTTTACAATACATTAATTTAATCGTATTTTTAATTCTTTGCCTTATTACTCAGTGTTAAACTAACAGGAACAAATGCGGAATAAGAGTGTAATTTATATTCACAATTGATGTTTAGGTTTTCACGAAGTAAATGTCATGGGTGTAATTTGTTAGAATATTGATTCTTTTTGTAATAAGAAATTTCTGTGTGCCAATTAATGTTATAAAATTCTTAAAACAAAGTAATACAAATTAAATAAAATATACCCAAATAATTAAGATGACTAGAATTTATCAATCTTAAGTAATGCTAGAGAATGATGAAAATATGGAAATTGCCTAAAAACACAAAATAAATCTTAATTCATATAAATAGGTAATACTAATTAATTTATCAGCAATGATTTTCAAAACGTATTAATTAATATGATTAGTCTTTGATAATAAAATTTAACTACTTTGGAGATTCTAGAATATGCAGAACTCATTAAAAAGTCAATGTCGTTGTACCACATCCTATGGCATATTATGCATTCAAATCTTAACAAATAACTGTCAGAAAATATAATATATTATGTAATATGTTTATAAATCACTAACTTTAACCACAAGTGTATTTAATTCTTAATGCGTATTTCTTAAGTTTTTTATACTAGTGCATTTAATTATCTAACAGAATTGGACTTTATTTATACTATCAAACTACACTACGTTTGTCCCATGGTGACACCATTGTAATCATGTAACTTGTCTCAATATAAAACAGAGATAAGCTTCATTAATTTTAATTATTCATTATAGTCTATTTTTTGAAAGGCGAGTTAATAAATCATTTTTAGGGTATCATGCAATACCGCATTGCAAGGGTTAAAGTCTATTTTACTATAATAACCCTTGTAATCCGATACTGTAAACCTCAAGAATAACCCGTTACTTCGCTGGTCAAGAAAAATAGACTACTAGCATTTTTGTAATGGTTGGGAATTAGATTGTATAGATTCTACGCAAACTATATAAAATTGTCTGTCAAGATAACATTAACCAGAGCAATTTTAAAAATCGCTAATTTTTAATTTATTATTTGTTTTTATATTTATTTAAGCAATAAATTAATTTGATAAATATTGATTGTCCAAATGCGTTTATGAATAATAATATAGGTACGTAGGTGGCGCCACATATTCTCCACCTTACTAGGTTAGAAATGAGATAGACATTTTATTTATCTATACTGGGTGTTCCAGAACGTTCATTCTAGCTAATAACTCCGTTATGACAAGAGCAAAAATTTTGAATTTTGGAGGTTATGCATTAGTCGTAAGGGAGTTTACATCTGTAAATAAAAGTGTATGCTTTGACGTTTAACTTCGGTGTTGTCAATGAGAATTTTGAAAAGTCAAATAGAACACCCTGTATATTGTCATGTCAATAAAAAGCCTGTTTTATTTAGAATGCAACGATACCAAAATTAAGCTATTTTAAATATAAATAACCAAGAAAAAGAAATAAGTAATAATAAAAAACGTAAAATTTATACACGAAAAAACAAAATAACTTGAGCGCGTGTTCAAACTGTTGTCCGTTTGGTGTTACACATGCCTCAAGTTTATGTAATAAAGTTCTTGTGCATGCTGCAGCTATAATTTCCGGTGTTAATCTTTGACAAGCTCTAATAATTTTGTTTTGCAAGTCTTCTAATCTAACAGCCGTAGTAGTGTATACAAGTTCTTTAAGATAACTCCAAAGAAATAAGTCCATAAGGGTAAGATCCGGTGACCGTGCAGGCCAATATATGGATCCATATCTTCCGATCCAGTGGTTTGGGTACACCCTGCTTAGATATTCCGTTACCTCTTGTTTGTTGTGAGGAGGAGCACCATATTGTTGCCACCACATGACTCTTTTTTCGTTGATGGGTATGTCTTCCAGAAATTCGAGGAAATCAGTCTGCAGAAAATTTAAGTAGTGTGCGTCAGTCAAAGTACCTTGATAGAAGTACATACCAACGACACGGCCTTTTAGTAAAGCACACCAAACATTAACCCCCAAATGTGTTGAAAATGTGTTTCTCTTATCCAATGCGGATTTTGGTTCGACCAATAATGGGAATTGTGGCGGTTTACAATT
>JAHWXV010420632.1:0-11708 GCA_024586415.1 Phrixothrix hirtus
TAAGAGGACATCTTGTCGTTCGGGTGTTCTTTGTGATTTTCTTTTTTTTATAGTGAACGACTGGCGCCCTATTTACTCTTTACTATGCTTTCTTTTTTTTTCTTTTGACTTAATCCGAGAACTGAGAAGAGACCAACCGTGAAGTGTTATGCTTGACAACTTTATACCTACATCGATTACATCATGCCCCCCACCCTACTCTACCGCATAGCTACTGAGCTAGAATCCGTGGCATGTTACAGAAGAAATTTTGGGTATAAATGTTTGTGAATGGTCCTCTAGGCTCATGAACACAATAACCGCTAAGATAAGCCCATCCAAAATGCATTGGCATTTGAATTTAACGCAACTAAATAAGCCCTATTATGGGTAGCTCCTAGTCTATAGGAGAAATGCAGCAGGTCACTGAGGGCCTGAAAGAGACAGATTCAAGAATAATTAGGACACAAAGATCGTCTGGACATGGGCCACAAAATAATTGTCTAGAGATAAAATGTAGTGAATAGGTAGTTCAACATCGCGTTAGGAGGAATTATCGAAATAGTGATATTTTGTTGAGAAACTCGGATACACCAAAGAATGATGATGGGTTAGACCAAATCAATTGGCGAGTATTTGAAGACATGGACATCCAGATCCCGGTGTGTAGTTAGAACAATTTATCTTTACAATAACTTGGATTGCAAGAATGGTTCACAGTGTAAGTACGAACATGGCTAAAGTAATCAAATGTTGGACACGAAATCATTTCAGCTACACAAACTGAAGTCGCTGTTAGGGGACGCAACGCCTTAATTATTGAGGTAGTAAAACGAAATTAGCAACAACATTTGTTACGAGTCATTCAGTGGAAATTCCCGTGATGAGTAATGCCGTACATCAAATTACCCAGCCTAAATGAAATAGATGATTCACAGGTTAGTTTAGTTAGTTCTGAAATTTATGTTGGTGTGTAAGGATATTTAAAATAAATATTGGAAATAAATTTATACGTGTTGAATAATACTTAGTTGTACATAGTAAATAAGCAATCTAATCGAAATAATAAATTTAATTGTTTTGTGACTTTTGTTGAACTACTCTTATTTTAAAACATTCATGAAGTAGCGAACGTTTGTAATTAATAGAACTTTAGGCGATATCTAGTTCTGCTGTATTATTTATTTTTATTTCAAACTTAAATTATACAAAATATGCAATAGAACTGATTTACATTAAAGCAAACGAATGTAGACGGCTATAAAACATTAGATAAACTTGGGCGTTAAAGGTAATTTAAAATTTTATATTTGAGTATACTTCTAAATTATAAATTAGCTTATTTTATTTCTAGTTCATTAGATTTAGTACAACATAAGTAAGCGAAAGTTGCATGTTTTCTTAGTTAGATTCTTTCAAATATTTTTCAGGTTAAAATATAATTTCGTTTAAGCTTCACTTTAACGTTCCCTTTAAAAATAGAGTTTTTTTATAACTTATTAATTTACTTTTGAGTAAAAATGAGGAAACGTGTTGGCTTTGAAATATTTTTATTTAGCAATTTAACATCTATGTAAGTCTTTTATGTTAAGTCTTTTAAAATTGAAATTTTATTAAGTTAAAAGAAATTTAAAATGAATAGAACTATGAATTTAACTCTTTGTTCCATCATAGTATACAAATGTGTATTTCAAACATTTAGATGTTTTTCGAGATTATTCGTGAAGCTTTCGGTTTCCACGATTGAATAACGATCGAATTCTAAGGTGCCCTTTGCGAAGGGATTGTTTTATTTTTATTTTAATACATGAAATGGTGTATAAAATTTAAGTAAAGATGTGTTTTAATAAATGGAAATTATGCTTCGTTTTATGGGTATGTTAAATTTATAATAACCGTACCACAAGTTAATTTATTTTCTTCGTAGGTATATTTATCTGTCTAGCAATTCAATTTAATAATAAAACATTAAAAATTTACAAATAATTTAATTATACCCTATACACAATTTCTATAATGGTGTGCACGAAAATGATTAAATAAAATTTACTTATAAAAGAAATTTATATTCAGTGGAACTTCTACTTTATGAATATCTATTTTATGAAATAGTCAGTTTAACAACACTTTTAGAGAATTCTGATTTACAAATAAATATAAATTGTTCTCTATTTAACTAAATTTTCCATTTAACAAATTTTTCACTTCAATTTAACAACCTTGGTAATTAGAAGTTTTACTGTATTACAGACAAGTGAAATATAATTGAATTTGGTATTTCCTAAATATTCTTTGTTTCACAAATTATATACTGTGCATAAAGTCTATTTCATAATTAGCCAATATTCTTATAATAGTATTTTGTAATCTTCAAATCCTATCAGTTCCTTCAATTTTTCCTGCACTTACTTATTTTTACTGTATATTATATAATTGTAAAACGAAATATGCTATTTTAAAAATTTAAATACTTCAGCTTGCTAAAAATGTAATAAAACCACAAAGCAGGTTACAAAAATTTGAGCTTGCTGAAAAGTTCTTTTTATGTTTTAACAAATAAGCCAGTCAATAACAAAAGCTGTCTATTATATTGTATTACCTTACGTTATTTCCCATTTTAAAATCCTAAATGTAACTATATTTGTTCAGTTGACAATAATAGAGAATCAACTGGTAATTAAATATTAAATCTAAAATGTTACAAAATTTTAAAATTATTCTCTAATATAAGAAATTTAGTATACTATATAAAATAAATAAATTTTAATATAAAATATCATATTTAAAAGTTTTGTTTTAAAACATTTCATGTAATTCTTTTCAACAATGATACACATTACTATTCTTTCTTTTCACTGACTGCTTAGAATTCCTGTTAAAATTCTTGTATAATAAATTTCGGCCACGTGGCATTTTAAATTAAAAAAATTATTCAGGTCCATTATTTGGCCTTTTCCTTTTCAATACATATATGGATTAGCACTTATCGTAACATTCTGAAATCTCACATAATAACGATTTTGTACCCATAATTATTGGGTTACTTAGCGATATATGTTCTAAAAAGACATTTAGTTCTAGTATAATAATTTGAATAATTTTTAATTAATTAAAGCTTCTCATAACTGTCAAATATGTGCAAATTAATTTGCCTTATTTCTAGCGGTTTTGTCATCAAATCATAAACATTAAATCAGAAATCAAAATTAGGTTTCGTCCTTCATATAATAATAAATATGTGAACCATACTTTTGTCACGTATTAGCAAAGGGGAAATGTCCCATTTTTTCTGCTTCCAGCAATATTAAGTAGATCAATGGGAACATGGATTTCGAGGCTGCCTATTTTTCCAACATATCAAGTTGTATCGGCATATTTTTGACATTGTCTAGCAATTTTTGACCTGAAAACATACGAGAACTATCAACCATATATGAAGTAAAAAGTAACACTCATGCTTCTAATTCTGTTGTAATATTCTTGTGTAGTCCAGTACAACATGGTATACGTAAAGCTAGATTTCGTTGTGGAGTATGTGTACGCAGCGGTAGATTTCTCCTTATCACTTACGTTGGAACCCACATGAATTAATACAAAATTACAAAAGATCCAACATTAGAAAAATTAAACAAATTCAAACGTATTTCATTGTTATAAAAATATTCTATATAAAATAATGTGTAACGGTGTTTTACACCTAAACTAAGTAGTTCCCCAAATAATAAAAAAAGCATAGTTGGGAACATTGACAAGGGTGACAGTTACGTCCGCGGAGTGGACATAAAATTTCATAGTGGGTGAAATAAACTAAAGATCTCAGTGCCAAGACGAATCGCGCCTAATAAGAAGAGTATACTAAAAGGGTTCTTGAATCATAAAATATAGAAAATTTCACACGGTTTTCCAATGATTTCAAACTAGACATGCAGTAAGACTAGTTTGAAATGCAGTCATCTGATTGATCAAACAAATCAGGAGAGAAATCTACAGACACTGATAAAAACCCCTACATCACGAACACTCAACATCTTTTCATGTAAGTGATAGCACATACAACAACGCTACCGCCAGCGGAAAATCAATGTTACGTAGGCATGTAAATCAAATAGTTAAGTAGATTCAGTACTCACACAGAACTTATAAATGAGATTCTGAAATCTTTAAAACGATTATTAAAGCGAACGTAATAAAATTTGACAATCATTCGGGAGTGTACCGAGTTTAAAAACGCGAATTAAAAACGATCCGAAAGTCGGGAAGCCAGAGTACTGCAATACGTACAGCCCAGGTACCTTCAGCTTGTAAACGGAAGCACTGAATCCTGCGTGAACAAAATTCGTGACCTAAGACAAAAAAATTCACACTGATACAAACAACAAATTTTCAGTACGTATATTATTTACTCCGAAATAATATAAACAAGTTTTAAAGTAAGTAAGAATTTTATTAAAACAAAATCCAACTAAAAGAAAATTCAAAGATTGTAAATTTTCAACTTAGTTCATTGTAAAATTAGAATTCTTTTACCACCTGAGATTTAGCACAGACGCGACTGGATCGTCCTAGTTCATGTGCACAGTGCTGAGAAAGTGCTCACCTAATACCATATAAGGTTACAGGTGTCCATGTGTTGAAGGGGTCAGATACAGAAAAACGAGCAAATTATTAGCGTTGATTACAGGCATTCACTGTCCAAAACCTAGCCATATTTCCCATCACGTGGTATAAGAATGAAGCATGTTTCATGTCAGCCACAATATTTACTCGCAGAACCTAAATCCACATGCCATTGAAGTCGGGATTCGTGCGAAATATCCTTACACAGAAACTGGTGCCAATTTTTTTCTACCAGACTGGATACTTCAGTGTGTCCACCAATTTTCATTGATTTTGCTGAGAAACTGGACGATGTCGAGCTGAGTCAAGGTTATTACTAATAAGACCATGCCACACATCACACGATTCTACGGGGTTGATTGCAAGCTTCTTTGGGGAGTGGTTAATTTCCGTGAACCTGTGGTCACCAACACCAACAACACTGGACTTCTACCTAGGGGGTTACTTAAAAGAGGGGGTTTACACTATACCCCTCAAACGACAGATGATTTGAGGTACAAAATTACACATTAAATTAATGCTATTGACACCAGCGTACTCGAATGAGAGTCCAGTAACATAAAACGACTTGTTGAATTGTGGGTTAGAGGGAATTGAAGACATTGCCAGAATTTGCTGTAGTAAATAATAATTTTCCACAGATAAACTAAATTTTAGGTAAAACACATTATAGTTCGCATCATTAATTTGTCAACAAATAAACAAGGAAACGTGTTAGTTCTAAGTAAATCACCCGGTATCCCTAGCAGTATATCTGATATTCAAATGGATTACGCTTTTCGCTGTTTTAATACTGATTTCTTATAGATTCAAAATTACCCCATATAGTGAATGATTTTGTATTACAAAATAGATAATCGTGATTGTCCTTGCAATTACGAAATTAATCGTTACGTCATACCAATTAATCGGTGATTCGTTCTCGTTTTCCAACGCTCTAGTTATTTACACGGTTTCTTTACATGGCGATAGCTAATGATTTTGAATTTATATATTCTGATGGGCGGGTGCCGCAACTAATCTATTGATTTTAAGTACAATTGCGATTACCATTTATAAAAACATTTATTATATGCGGTAACTTTGAATTAATAGAAATCAGTATTAAAATGCAGCAAAATATAATACAGTGCCTATTTAAAATGGTTCAATAATATTTTCGCATTTTAAAAATATTCAAAACACTGTTGTCGTTATGAGTACTTTTATTTTGTAAATTATTAGATTCTGAAATCGGTTTCTTCAAATGATTGTTATCCACAGGAAAGATTTAGATTATTGATTACAGCATAAAATGACTTTTATCTAATAATTTAATTAATTGTTATGTATTATTAACGCACCAGTGGCGTTCTGTGATACATTAACTCATGACTAAGTGTACAGTCGCTTCTGATAGTTAAGTTCTGATGAGTCTACGAACTTTAAACATAACTATTGCTTATAAAACGTTGTTGAAACGAGAAAACAATAGACTTTAGTTTGTGGCTAAAGTTAGCTAAATATTATATTAGAAAAAGATAAGTTCATGTTATATCTAGAATATAAAGCAATTGTCAATCTATTAATATTGGTTATCGTTTTTACCATATCAAACCCCACAAAATTTTCCTTTACGAGTTTTCAACATCTCTTGCCGCTTTCATGATATATAGATTTGAAGATTTTAGAGAAAATCTGTTTTTGTCGAAAATCTAGTAGATTACGAAAGGTTAGCCCGGTTTAGCAACCATGTTGATACGCACTCCTAAAGCGACTTGGTAGGGTCTATGGTTTTAGAGTTACCAGTGTATTATATTTACCATTTTACACCCTGTATACCTTTTTCTGTAAGAAAGAATTGTATAGAAATTAAGAATTAATAAACGAGTATTTTTCGATATTTACATTTGCCTACTTTTTCTTCAGTATTTTAAAGCAACTTCACATATTTAGAGAATTGTATATAATTAATTGACAAAATGAGAACAGAATTGATTTAGTGATTTTAATTTTAAATCATTTATTATTTAATGCCATGAAATGTATTAAAATGCTACCTAGACAAAGTAAAGGAGGAATAATAATGATCAAACATTTTTCTTGGTTTTGTCCAGATTATGGACCGAACTCTATATTTTAAAGCTAATATGATATACATCTCGGCCGTTTCAACCTGAAAAAATGTTATACACTGCGCATAAGGCACTTAGAGGGTGCACGACTTTGTATACTCCGAAGTAAAAATTCATTGAAATTATAATCGCTACGCCGACAATCAGCAACGAGTTAACGAACTACGGTATAATATCAAGTGTCTTGTACAATAAGTGAGAACAGTTTAAAATTATAGTAAAATAAAATAAGAGTGATTCTCATGTCAGTGGTATTGATTTTGATAATGCTTTCAATGACATCTTTTAAACCGCCGCAGTGGTATAAAATTTTTATAATTTTATTTTAATGCTAACATTTGAGCTGTACATATCTATGGTTTTCAACAGTTTAATTATTCCATGAATATCTAATTGTTAATTATTTATATAAGCATATGCTTATAAAACTTGTAAGTTGTAATTCAATTTTATAATGAATTTAACATACGACTCTATAAAACAATCCGCATTAAAGCAAACACGCTTCCTGCTTTGAATACACTTTAAAACTTCATGTAAGTAAATAGGCACGATTTGTCACATATCAAGCAGAGACCATCGACTCGGTTTTTCTCAGGTTAAAACAGCTGATCTGTAATTGCGTTTGAAAATATTAATTTTTGTTTGGATATTCTCGCCGCTAATATACCGATAATGGCAGGTCAGGATGTTATTTTAACATCAACTCAAGGTTTGAAGGCAGAAATACTGATGCGAGATTTGCTTATTGAAGATAGGGTGGCTAAACTCATTTGTCATAGCTTTTATAATCAGTATTCTGCAATTTAGTGTCTATAAATCGCTAGGTAGATAACATAAATAGGGCGCCATCTGTTTAGGATTGGTTAGAATCTGGTGATGGGAATTTGTTGAATTTGAAATTACCCAGCAATTCTAAAACAATTCACAAAGATGTAGGTGTAAATGAACATTTATTTAGAAAGTATCAGCAGTTCCATCAAGGTATCCTTAAATAGAAGCGTGGTTAGTTTAAAATATTTTAAAACAAATTACTTACTTCTTGATTAAAGGTTGTAAATGGAAGCAATGAAGCCATAATTTCTAAAATAAATACACCTTAATTGATAAAATGTATTTAGAAATTAATTTGAACTTTATTATTTTTTATTTTATATCTATATCCGATTTAGTATTCATACATTTATTGTTGTTTTTATGTATATAATACATTTCGAAGAAAATGCGTTTGTCCAAATTGCTTTCTTTATCCAAAATTTTTAGTTTTGTGAAATCAAATTTGTGGTCAGATTTCAAGCAATGATTTACTAGAGCACATGAATTTTTTAATATTTTACAATCAGATTTGTGTTGGGTTAGGCGAGACTTTAGTGCTTAGTACGTCTGGATGATGTACGTTTTATCACAACTAGAGCAAGACAATTCATAAACACAATTATATCCCGAAGTTAATAAAATTTATCTTTTAAGTTTGAGAATAACATTTTTTTATGGTTCGTATATTATTGAATACTAAGGTAATAGGTTCGTTTTTGAGAACTGTTGTTATTAATTTAGAAACATTTTCAAGATATGGAAATGAAATAAAAGTGGTAACTGTGTTCTCTCGAGGTATTCGTGGTTCATTGATATAATAAATTTTTTTTTAATTAAGGATCTTGAGTAAGAGTTTTCAATGAGAATACTGTCAAACTTTTCTAAGTTCTTTTTGTGTAACGAAGAATGAGATATATGGGTGATGCGTTTTTTCATAGCGGAGGTGAAATTGATTAGCATGTTTAGAGGTTGATTAGAGAAGTAATTCAAGTATCTAAAGGAGTTGGTAGATTTTTGGTATCAGTTAAATTTAATGGTTTGGTGGTCTGGAACCCTTATGATATGGGTGTTTAGAAATTGTACACCAAAATCTTCCTCATTTTGTGACGTTTTGTTTTTCTCTATTGGTATCTAGGGAGAAAATCATTTATATTTAGATACGATAGTCTACAGCCGGGCGGACCGGGCTTCTTCTTTTACAGGACTTCTCATTAACGGCGGACTTGCTCATTCGTACCTAGCTAAATTAGTTATTAAATAATAAGTCGGTAAAACCTTCATAAGTTATGTAATATAAATAAAAACAAATAAATGGTTATTTACAAAACGAATATGAAAGGTTCAGAATAAATATGTACAAAATAATGATGGAATATTTACAGCAATTAACTAGACGTTCTGTAACACTAAACTAAAACCGACGGTTTCAAACCAACTAAATACATGCTCTGGAATACTACAATTAACATGTAAACAACGAAGCAATCATGCAACGGTAACTAACTATTGAGTCTAATGAATAAAGCTCAAAAAATGGCGGTATCAATCATTATTGATAGTGAACGGTTCATTTTGGCTAGCATCAACTTTTAATGGCGGACGGTTGACAAAGTTAAATTCTCGTCAAAGTGATCAATTGAATAGCGCTTCTCGTAAGAGGGCTTCAATCAAGAATAATTCATTTATACAAGTCTTTAGAGAATTCTAGGATGCACTTAGAAATCGTCTAGAATCAACGCTCTTGGCGAAGATATACAAAACGGGAATAGTCGACCTATAGGATTTGCTAGTCTCCTGATACTGCATTCCTTTACGGTCTCGGTGTCGGTCCATGCGACTGCCTATTACACTCTCAACTGGTAGAAGCGTTCGAAAGCATCCCGTGTGGATCTGTCAGGTTCCTGCGCCAAGTCCCACGGGTAACTGTGGAGCCAAAACAAGGCAGGCAACGCAGTGGCCTATGGTGTAGGTGTCTACGAGCCTTCAGCCTTGTTATTACACTCGCAACAACTTGACTGAAGATCTCGTCGGTGATGGCAAAAAGATTTTGCAATTTTCAAGCGTAAACAAATTCGCCGGTTCAATCGTATATTTTAATGCAAAGGTTGATTCTACAAGTGGGCCCTGATAAGAGAGGTTTATTGCAGCGCGCTCGAACCTAGAGCGTACTTCAATGCGGCAGGCGGAATATTGCGCCTCGCGATCAAATGTGAAGTTAATCGGTTCGAGGTTGACACCGGAGTGTCTAGCTCGCTCCGCGTTTGAACGCGAAGTTCTCGTATATCGGTGCAGTTAGCTCCGCAGTCAAAAGCGAAGTTCCCTTAGCACTTGTACTTTGCACTTTTTGAATGGCTTTCGAAGTTTCAGGAGCGTATGTCCTTTGTCTTCTTCTTTGATATTTTGTTACCGCGTTTATGAGGTTTTGGTGTCTGTTTAGTACAGTAGAACTTTATTTTGCTGGGTATTTTCTTATTTCACTTGGCACTTGTTTTTAGTTAATGTTATTCGCGTGCGGTTTGGCGGCAACTGTCACTCCGCTTGTACTAAATGCGTTTTGGCTCTGCAGCTTTCCTAGCTACGGGAGTTGACTGAGGCTTGGGGAAGTACGGCCACACCCTGTAGTTTGCGGTATGTGTGCCTTCGCAGTTGGCACACTTGGCCGGTTCGGTGCGTGGTTTCTCGAACTGCGCAGTTTGATGACGACTACCGCACTTCACGCACCTAGGATCCGCTTTACAACACTCCTGCGTGTGCCCGTACTTCTGACATCGGTGGCACTGTATTATTCCTCTTCTGTCGTTTCGTGGACTTTCCACCCTTACGGTGAGGAACATCACTGCTCTTAGGCTGTAGATTTGCTTACTGCTTTCATTTTTCACTAGTTCGATGAAATTCAGAGGTAGTGGCTTTCTTTCTCTCCCGGTCTTCATCCTTCGTACCGTTAGTACCGGGAAGCCCTCTGCTATCAGTTCCGTTTTAATGTCTTCATCGCTTAACGACTCCGAAAGTCCACGTATTACCAGCCTGAGTTGCCTCTCTTCCTGTAGCCTGAAGGTATGGTAGGGCATATTCTGTTCATCTAGGTATTTTGTAATCTCCTTGTAATCATGGATGGAATCTGGCTGCACTTTGATGCCTAGATTTACGTTTTTTGCAGATTTTATTTTTTGTTGTAGCTGCTGTATGTTTTTGAGTATTTTAGAACATTCTGTTTTCACTCTTATAACTACCGGTGGTATTTTTTGTGACCTTTGATTACTTGTTGCCGGTGCTGGCTGAGGGACGGTGGGGGTTGGCATCGACTCTTCCTCCTCCATATCTGATAGGGCGCCGAACTTGTTCGTGATTTTGACCTTACTTGATCCACTTTTTTGCGCATTGGAAGGGTTCCCATTCCTGCCTTTGTTCTTCTGGGTATGAAACCCGTCACGTGTCTGTTCCTCCTCGGAGGTGTACTCCATTTCTTGGTCTAGGAGTTTGATCACTGTTTGTGCAGTCGCATTTTCCTTGGCGTAGTCATGTAGTATTCTTGCCGCAACATCCGCTGCGACGTCGCGATGGTTGATGCGAAGCACTATCTCTGGTAGATTTTGTAGCACTTCTTCTGAATGCCTTTTTGGCTTTGATGGACTTATATCGTCTGCCCACTCGAGGAACTCAATAAGCGTGTCGCGCGTCTTAATGTCAATTTTCGCACTCATATTCACACTTGATTCACTACCTTTGTTGTGTATTAGGACGGGTGCGTATGTATTACACCCGACCCACTGACTCTAAGAGCAAGGGGCCTAAGGTGTAATACAAGTCGAGAAGTTTAACGGAGGTTAGCAGAAAACAAACAGTGCGCGTTCACTGCTCACTCACCACTAAACTCTCAAGTTCCCTTAGCGTACTCGCGTCGCTCAATATATACTATTTTGATATGCGTTATCCTTATTCCACTTGCGTACTTTGTTTTTAATTTCAATCTTGCGCTTTAAAGTCACTCGGTACTTGAAATTTATAACGGGTTCATATTTAAAATGGCGGTATCTCATTTTATATATACAATTATTTTAACTACATACATTATTAGTAGTTAAATCTAATTTTTAATTAGATAAACTCCTAGGTTTACAAACATTTATATCTATAATTAATTATTCAATGTTTCTCGCACTCCGCGATTTGTTAAAGTCTTTT
>JAHWXV010420702.1:0-11546 GCA_024586415.1 Phrixothrix hirtus
TACCTGTCAATTAGTTAGGTCAGCAATGAGTCATAGCATTACAAATTATTACATCATTACTATGAGTAATATTCTCGAATATTCTATTTCTATTGTTTCTTGAATTTATCTTTCCTATATAAGCAGCGGATTAAGTTCCCTTAGTTTTAGTTTTTATTAGAATCTTGCACTGTTCATTACTGCTGTAAATATAAATATACATAAATAGACATAAATGTTTGCTGTTAGTGGATTGTAAAATAAATAATTAAATATTTAAATAAATTAGTGTACATAGTTACGGATAATTTTAGTGAAAATAAGTAAACATTGTAAAACAATTAACTAGTTCCGTTGCATTGGTGCCAGCTGTGAGATATATTTTAAAAGTTGAACTCACAGACTATTATTAATTAAAATCTAGTGTTAATTGTTTTATATGTCAGTGACAAGAAGCGCCGAAAAACAAAATATGGAGGCGTTGATGGAAATGTTGCAAAAGATGCATGATAAAATGGATTCCAAACAATCTAAATTACAAGAAAACATAGACTCCAATCAAGAAGGAATGAAGTTCAATCAAACCAAATTACAAAAAAGAATGGTATCCATAAATTCAAACCAAAATAAGTTGCACGAAGAAATTACAAACAAGTTAAAAGGGGAAATGTTATCAATTAATGCAAACCAAAGTAAAATACAAGAGCAAATGGAATCCAATTAAAATACATTACAAAATGAAATTAAGTCAGGCCAAAATGCATTAAAAGAAGAAATTACAAACAAATTACGAGAGGAAATGGAATCCGTAAATTCAAATCAAAATAAATTGAAAGACGAAAGTAAATCAAGTCAAATTGCATTGAAAGAAGAATCTAGATTAAACCAGAATAAACTAGCAAAAGAAATAGAAGATGTTACGGGTGACATGTCAACAAAGTATGAGGAAGTAACTAAGAAGTGTGACGAACTACATCAAAAGTTTATTCAGCTTACTGTAAATAAAGAAGCCAGCATGCCTAAGAAGGAAGTGGTTTCTACTCCTCGTGAACAGCCAACAGAAATGAATGTGCGTCAAGTTGAACAATTGCCTGTCAATGAAAACCGCATGTCAAGTACCAGAAGAGATGTTAAATCACTCACGTATGATGGGAAGACCTCTTGGGCCAATTATCATAAACAATTCATGGCAGCCGCAACATCTAATGGAAGGACCATTGAAGAAAAGGCGACTGCTTTAATAGTGGCTCTACGTGGGGCTGCTTTAGACATTCTACGAACAATACCGGACGATCTACAAAATAACTACGATTATCTTCTTTCACGATTAGAAATGCGATATGGAGATAAACATCTGCAACAGGTATACTGTGCCCAGTTAAGAAATCGCGTGAAGAAGCTTGGAGAGAGCCTCCAGGAATTCGAAGCTGAAATTGCGGGGATAGTCAGATTAGCATACCCAACGGCTTCAGAGAGTTTTATTGAACAAATTGGGGTGCAAACATTTGTCGATGGTCTCAGGGATTCTAAAATACAACAAGCACTTAATTTTGCGTGCGCACGTGACCTTGCTAGTGCATTGGCTCATGTAATAGAATTTGAAGCGGCCAAACAAGCGTCGAAGGGATATGTTCGCCTGAGAGCAATTGAGAAACAGAAAACTAGTACTGAGATTTTAGAAGAAATGGTGTTAAGATTACTTAAAATGCAAAAGCCAACAGGACGTAAACTTCGATCCAGGAAGCGCAGTAAACAAGGGCATATACAGAAAAATTGTCAAAGTTCTATGAGCAGTCCTGCTGATAATACAAAACACCAAGAAGTCACCATCCAAGTGGCATCCTTAAAACATCAACGGGATAGCGTTTACATTAATGGAACAATTACAGGGAAGAATTGCAAAATGCTGCTGGACACAGGAGCAACGAAGGAAATAGTTAAACCAAACCTTGTTTGGAATGGAAGATTACAGCCTTCACCGTTGCAATTACGTACAGCGACTGGAAATCACGCAATCGTTCATGGTGAAATAATAACAGACATCGAAATCGGCTGTAGGAAAATAACGCATCGCTTGCTAGTAGCTGATATTGAGGAATCTGTTATATTGGGTATGGATGTAATGTCTGAGTTTGGCATCGCCTAATACTTGAAGAATTACATCATACGGGTTGATGATGAAGAGGTACCCATGAATCAATGGGATGGGCATGTAATAAAAATAATCCTAGCAGAAGAAGTGACATTACCGCCAAGCAGTAAAACAATAGTTAAGGGCCAGCCAGATGGAGACTTCCGGGTAGGTTGTATATAAATTTTATAAACCAGCAATAGAAGTATTGGTAGTGGAATTTTAGCTGGAATAGCGTTGATCGAGACCAAGAAAATAACGCCTGTTTACTTAATGAATGTCAATACCTTCTAAATAACTCTAAAGAAGGGCACTGAATTACGATCGTGCGCACCTATCTAATCTGTGGTACCTTGAACAAAAGCCAGTGAGAAGGCTTTACCCGTAAAGAATTTATCTAAAATGCGTGCTACACTCGATTCCTTGGATAA
Organism: Phrixothrix hirtus; assembly: GCA_024586415.1. Taxonomy (NCBI): domain Eukaryota; kingdom Metazoa; phylum Arthropoda; class Insecta; order Coleoptera; family Phengodidae; genus Phrixothrix; species Phrixothrix hirtus. The sequence continues at coordinate 2,542 of JAHWXV010420702.1, forward strand.
CGGGTTATCCCCTGAGCAAAAGGTATAGCAAGTCAGTTGATCCAACTATATGCCGATATATTTGCCACGGACGACTGTTTGAAAGGAAGAACAAATGTTGTGACACACACAATAAATACCGGTGATACCCAATCAATACGTTAACGATCAAGGAGGCTGGCTTCATCGAAACAAGGTGAAACTGAACACATAATCAAGGGCATGGCCCGCAAAGCGATAATAAAGCCATCCAACAGTACTTGGGCATCGCTAGTTGTACTGGTTAAAAAGAAAGATGATAGCACCAAGTTTTGTGTGGATTACCGTCGTTTAAACAATGTGACCAAAAAGAATTGACGACACTTTAGACACGCTTTCCGGCTCCACATGGTTTTCGACTCTAGGAATGAGAAGTGGTTATTGGCAAGTTGATATGGAAGCTGAAGATCGGGAATAGATAGCCTTCTCTGTTAAATCTGGTCCTTGGTAGTTCACTGTGATACCTTTTGGCTTGTGCTATGCACCAGCGACGTGTGAAATGCTAATGGGATTGAACCAGAGAGGTTTGTCATGGAAAACCTATCTAGTATACTTGAACGATGTCATAGTTATTGGAAAGACCTTCGACGAACACCTGAAAAATCTGGAAGAGGTATTTCAAAGACCACGACGTGCACATTTACAGCATAGTCCGAAAAAGTGCAACTTGTTTCAAAACAAAGTGAAACACATGAGTCATGTGGTCTTGGAAAAATGTGTGGCAGCAGATCCGGAACCCAACGAAGTCCGTGCGGGAGTGGCCACATCCGAAAGATAAACCTGAATTAAGAAGCTTCTTGGGATTATGCACTTACCATCGGCGATTTGTACGTGGATTTGCAGACATCGCAAAGCCACTTCCAAAACCTACTGAAGAGGACCAGCCACATTTATGGAACAATAGCTGCCAAGAGTCATTTGAAATACTTAAACAAACCTTGATAACAGAACCTATATACATTTACCCTAGAATCGATAGAAGGTTTGTCTTATATACGGATGTTAGTAACGTCAGCTACGGTGCAGCGGTATCGCAAATCCAAGAGGAAGAAGAACTAGTAATTGGGTAGTTTAGCAAAGTTTTGTCCAAACATGAGAGAAACTATTGCGTTACACGCATAGAATTGCTAGCGACGATAAAGGCCGTTGAACACTTTTACAAATATCTTTATGGACGAAATTTCTTATTGTGAACTAATCATGTAGCATTGAAATGGCTCCTGCAGTTTAAAAATCCAGAAGGCCAAATAGCTAGATGGATTCAAGGGTACGATTTTGAAGTTGAACATCGTGTTGGAAAAATTCATAGAAATGCTGACGCTTTATCAAGGCGGCCTTACAAAGAAGATTGCAAGCATTGTACTCGGTTGGAGTCAAAAGTTGAAGATCTTCTTGTTAACCGTACTACTGTAAATAACGATGATTGGAACCTAGATAATGTTAAACAAGATCAGGAATATGCCCCAGGCCCGAAGGTGCTATTAAAATGGAATAATGAAGGGCGAAGACAAGTTTGGGAAGAGGTGGCCTCATTTAATCACATTGTCAAAGTATATTGGTCCCAATGAGACTCCTTGCAAGTTCAGGACGGCCTTTTGAAGAAATCCTTGGAAAGTGATGATGGATGTAAAACACGAATGCAGGTGGTGGTCCCGAAAAACAGAGTATCGAACATTCTACGACACCTACATGATGGCCCATCAGGAGGGCATGTAGGAGTAAAGAAAGCTCTGGAAAGGATCCCTGAAAGATTTTATTGGATGAACTGCAAGGATGATGTTATGGAATGGTGTCGAAAATGTATAATATGTGCATCTGGGAATGGTCCATTGGGGAGGCGAAAAGGACCGATGCGTCAATATAATGTAGGTAGTCCATTCGAAAGAGTCACCATGGTCCATTTCCAGAAACCGAAGCAAGAAATAAATACATTCTAGTTGCAATGGGCTATTTTAGTAGATGGGCCGGAACATACACTCTACCTAATTAAGAGGCAGTTACAGTGGCCTAGATCTTGGTAAAAGAACTGTTTAGCCATTTTGGCATCCCCTTGAAATTACATTCAGACTAAGGAAGAAATTTTGAGTCAGCCTTGTTTCAATGTCTCTGCCAACTTTTGAAAATACGCAAAACCAGAACAACTGCTCCTTACCCTCAGTCAGATGGAATGGTCGAACGCATGAATCGAACAATGGGAAAATATTTGTCGAAAGTTGTCTTGAACCGTCAAAGAGATTGGGATCAGTACTTGCATCTGTTCCTGGCGGCAAATCCATCAGCTGTACACGACAGGAAAGACGCCATCTAGGGTGTTATTTAGGTATGAAGTAAGACTACCGTGTGATTTGGAATTTGCTAGTAAGCCTGGAAATGCGTATGCTGAAAGTCTACGAAAGAAACTAAATTATATTCATAAGAGAGTCCGTGATAACGTTCAGATCGTCAGCGATAGAATGAAAGTCCAGTATGATGTAAGTTCCAAAACGGAAGGATTTCAACCCAATGACCTAGTCTGGTTGTACCAACCTCAGCGATCACGAGGTCTATCCCCCCAAATTGCAAAGATCTTGGGAAGGTCCGTATAAAGAGGTAAAAAGGAACGAAGATGTAATCTATCGAATTATGAAATTGCCCAGAGGAAAACCCGAAGTGGTTCACATGAATCGGTTAGCCCCAGACGCTGGGAGGAACTCAGAACCAGGACAGCAAGAATTCGTGCAAAGAGCGAACCATTTCTGAGTGGAAGAACTAGGAGTCAAAAACAGTGAACAATCATTCACTGACTTTATGACAACCTTATTGCGGACGCCACAAAGCTAGATTTTGGGTTACCACTGCGGAGTACAGAGATCTGTTTCATGTACCAGAGGAGTACCCCTTGGCCCATTGTGTCGCTAAGGACGTCCGAATGTCTCGTGGCATCGCAGTTGGGTTTAAAGAGCGGTATGGTGGCGTAGAAGAAATACTCCAACAAGAGCCAGAAATTGAAAAGGCATGTCCCCTAATACGCGGTCACCGTCAAGGTATGCGAAGTATTTATTGCCTTGTGACGAAAGCATTATCTCATCAAAAGCAACGTTATGAAGACTTGTGGAAGGCGTTATGGGATTTTAAGAAACATATTTGTGCCGCAACCAGTAGAAATTTAGCGGTACCAGAGCTCGGCTGTGACCTAGACCAGCTGAATTGGCACGTGGTACGTAACATGTTGGAGATAGTGTTTCGTAGCATTGATGTCAAGATTCTGGTGTGCAGTTGGAATCCAAATTCCACCAGCGACATAATCTGTGGTCTGCCATTTATTCAACAAATGGGGCTGCAAATATGGATCGCAGTGCTCATTCCGACATTCGCCAATGAAAATTGAACCATCGCAAGTGCAAAGTCTTAAGGAGGGGGCAGTGCAACCAAAACTGGAAACAGTAAATGGAAGGTTCTATAATCATCTAGAATGTTTCCTTTGTTATAAAATAGGTGATGTAATGGCAATGACTCATTGCGTTAATCGATACCTGTCAATTAGTTAGGTCAGCAATGAGTCATAGCATTACAAATTATTTCATCATTACTATGAGTAATATTATTGAATATTCTATTTCAATTGTTTCTAGAATTTATCTTTCCTATATAAGCAGCGGATTAAGTTATCTTGGTTTTAGTTTTTATTAGAATCTTGCACTGTTCATTACTGATATAAATATAAATATACATAAATAGATAAAAGTATTTGCTGTTAGTGGATTGTAAAATAAATAATTAAATATTTAAAGAAATTAGTGTACAAAGTTACGGGTAATTTTAGTGAAAATAAATAAACATTGTAAAACAATTAACTAGTTTCGTTGCACTATTATGCTATAATTGTTATGGAATTAATCACTTATCAATAAATATATTAAATATGAGTTAAATTCAATTCCATGTCAATGAACAAGCGCAGATAACAAACCAGAAGTTTATAAACAATTTAGAAAGTTCTATTAAAAACTCAGTTAAAACATATCGGTGGCAAAAATCAACCAGTCTATTATACTCAGCACTATTTTCGCAATATTCAGCATAGGTTTTATTTATTTTATAGTTTATCTTACCGTGTATAACAATAAGTTTAATGCCAACACTTTTAGAAACATAGCCCACATACACCATAACGATCAACGATTTAGTCTAAAAATGTTTGCTGTTAGTGGATTGTGAAATAAATATTTAAATAATTAAGTGTATGTAGATAACTGTAATCTTAGTGAATATAAATATACATTTTAAAACAATTAACTAGTTTCGTTACAGTATTATAACGCCTAAGACAGTATTACCTAAATAAAATGAAAAATATTATTTTTCGCGGATCGGCACCTAGGGGTTAGTTTTCCTGACACTTATTTGATAATCAATCTGTATTTTATCAACCTAGGTAGGTAAAATACGCATAACTGTCTAGGCAGGTAAAATAAAACCAAACTGCATACACAAGCATTAAACACACTTGCCATGGAATAATAACATATTTGACACTAATGCTTTAATGTAGTCTAATAAATACGAGATACATAATTATACAAAAAACATGCTACTACATTTATTATACTTAATCGTTTATTTATTCTTATAAATATTGACACGAAAATTTGATCATTTATGAAGGCTTACGCAATTTTCGTCACTATCCGTTATTTAATAATTTACAACAATTACCATATGCAACAAGCAATATATGATAAACGTCAAACTTATTTTAACGCAGTAGTCGTAAAACAAAATTAGCAACCTGGCGACTATGATTGCAATATTTATATACGTTAACTAAGAAGCGTTGAAAATAAGAATCTGTATTATGTTGACTAAAAATTTTAATTTTTCGACGAAATAGTTATGTATTCAGCTCGGCAGAAAAGCACATTGACTGCCTTGGTTGATCTTTATAGCCTCGGCGTCGCTGCGCTCGCCTCGGATATGAAAACAAACCGCGGCAGTCAATGTGTTACTTTTCTGCCTCGTTAAATAAATTACAATTATATCTTATTTATAAATATTATAATTATAAATAATTAAGTTTTACCTTCAAGAATTGTGAAATATAGGTATTATTTGGAATTTAGTTTCATTTATATAGTAACTATTATTTCAACCATCGAAAGATTATAACTAAAATGTAATTCAAAACAATATTTTTATATTTTCTGCTATAAATAAATTAGAACGAGTACTACATATTAAACAACCAAAAATAGTACCGATGAAAGGAAATTTACTCATGAGCGGTTTTTAATGGAATGTACCCAAGTACAAAGCTCTAATGTTACAATCAAAATGAGCTCCTGATTATGATTTCTCATTTACTACTGCGCACCTAAATGTTATCGTCCTTGCTAATATAAGCATCCTGTACACAGAGTAACAATAACTATGGTATTAACATGTTTCTTTCTCCAACTGCTGTAATAAACCTCTATTTTGTAATTATATTTTGTATAAAAGTAGGTCGTTTCGGGACTACAATTTGTCTTTCTCCGTTGAAGTAATCAAGCAGGTAAAATAAAACATAAAAATCTGTTAGAAACTGCAATGGTATTGCTTACATAGGAAAACTTGGCAATTTCACATATTATATTGTATCCACAGTATACTATGTTATAAATTTAAAGTACCTATACGTCACCTAAATTCTCGAATAAGAACAAGTCTCTCTTGAATAAATATTGAAATTTTCGTTAACAGGGTTCCCAAAAAAGTGACACCGCGCAAACTATGGGTACCTTATGACCTGTAGAACACAATTTTATTGAAACCTTTTCTAAAACGATTTTTAAATTTTGAAAATTTGAAAATACAATTTTCTCTAAATACAATCCTGTCTACTAACAAAAAGGGACTATGAATGGAATATACTACTGTAACTGATATAAATATAAAAACATACAATGTTTGCCTAGAACGTATGGTAATGTAGCCTATAAAAATTCTTTCGCCTTATTTACCTTCTTTCCAATCAAAAAACAATTTCAAGTCGGATGTTATACTTTAAGATTTAGGGCTCCTAGGGATTGGGGTTAGGCAACCCAAATAATAATAGCCAAATTTTATTAGTTTTTAATAGTTGTAGTTAAAATTTTTAAAAAGGGATACGTAGGGAACCACGGAATAGTATGAATTTATAAATAATAGTTTTATCCACTGTTTTCAATTAATTAAGGAAACGTAATATTGAAAAGACGTAAACTAGCATTTTTTCAATATTACGCTTTCACAATTAATCAAAAACTGTGGATAAAACTATTTTTTTTGAATTCATACTATTCCGTTGGTCCCCAATTATCCTTTTTTAAAACTTTTAACTTCAACTATTAAAAATTAATAAAACTTGAATATTGTACTTTGGGTTGCTTAATCCCAGTCATTATCAGCCTTACTTTTGAAACGTATTGATTGTTTGGTACCACAATTACTTATTAAGAACACAAGATTTTAAATTGTTTTATCTTGGATGCCAAACATAATATTAATACAATTGATTTTTCCTTAACATTTGCAAGGTGTTCAATGGAGATGTTCTAGAACAAAATAACGAATTATCTTTAGGCCGAGTAGTAACAATATTATTCCCTAGAAATCTGGTGTAAGACAAACACGACTTTCTCTTACGCATTTTACACTTAATTTGAATTTATTGAGATCAGTTATTTTTCTATACACCTAAATTATAAACTCTAAAATTAATTTATAAGCATAAATAATTCATCCATTTATAATTTCCTATATACATGTACTAAGAGTTTTATAATTAAGTTTTAAGCTCACTTAAAGCAAAAATAATTTATGGATTTAATTAAGTATGTAAATAATGCACATAAATCATTCAAATATTGATCTATTTTTATTTTGGGGACCATAATTGGAATAGTCACCCATTCAAAGTTACTGGCCAGACAAAATTTTGCTTAACTCTAGAGATTTTTCTCAATAACTTGCTTCTACGAATTTTTTCAGATAAACCAATTAGTTCATGCAATAGAGCATTATACCCGCAAGAAACGCGACTAGTATAAAGAAAATTGTAACAACCGCTTTCGAAAAAACTGCAAAAAACCAAAAAATCAGAAGAATAAAGTGGCACTTGGGGTCATTAGATTTTAACTAAATGCTTACTAGAAGGTTCTAAGGAAGTAATAAACTTATATATAAAATTTCACTTTTCTACGACGTTTGATTTTCGAGATATATTGACCACGCACGTATACACGCCCACGCACGCACGCACCCACACACACACACACGCGCATACATACACATACACAAACACATACACACACACACACACACACACACACACACACACACAGAGGCCAATTTCTAAAAACATGTTTTTCGGACTCAGTAGACCTGAAAACGTGTTTTTCCGCTAAAAACTGGACATCAAAAGATTTGACCGAAAACATATACAATATTTCGTACAAGTAAGAGAAATTAAAAATTACTATTGTGAACAAAAAGTACATCTGGAAAATACATTTCTTATTTATATTGCTTTGCAAAAATTTTTATACATTTTTTGCTTTCCTGTTAGGTTTGTGTACCGGGGGTTAATAAATACTATTCTAAAATATGTCAGATAAAGTAACAAGATTATTTCAACATTGTCTTCTGGAACAAATAATTTTAGAAACAAATATTAGTTACTAATTTAAGATATACTGAATAGTATAAAATGGGACAGCTACTAAGTCAAAAAGCTTTAAAGCCCAAATTACCCTTAGGTCTGTAGCAACAAGATTAGTGAACGTCTAGAATGCTATTAAAATACCTAAAGAGGAGGTTAGAAGAAAGAAAAATTCTTTAAAGGTTTTGTGGAAGAGAACACGGCCTTCTGAAGAATTATCTAGTATTTTTACATTAGAGGAATTGAATATTGCATTAGCGTGCACCAAAACTACAAAATCTGCTGGTTTTGATGTAATCTACACAAAATTTGTTAAAAATCTGGGACGTTATGGTTTAAATTGGATACTGAATTTTGTAATCATAGTTTTGATTTCAGGTAAATTGCCTAAAGTTTTTAAAGGAGCGAAAATAGTTGCAGTCTTAAAGCCTGGTAAAATAGCAGATAATACAGCCAGCTATAGACCAATTAGTCCTCTATCTGTTACATATAAACTTCTAGAACGACCTTTGTGCAATAGAATATAACCAGTTATTGAAAAATTGTTACCTATAGAACAATCGGGTTTTAGCAGTTTAAGAAGTAGCTGTAATCAAGTTTCAGCATTGACAAGTCGTTTTTGTTGATTTAACGTCTGCCTATGGTACTGTTTGGAAGGATGGCCTAATTCATAACCTTTACCATGCAATACTGTGTGGAGGAATGCTCAAGTTATTAGAAAATATGACTTCTGATCGAATGTTTAAAGTATTTGTAGGAGATAAAAGTAGTAAGTTCAGAAAATTAAACAATGGTCTCCCACAAGGTTTGTTTTGGTACCTATTCTTTTCAATTTGTACATAAGGCATATACCTGAAACAAAAGGTCGTAAATTAGTTTATGCAGATGATATAACTTTATCTGCATAAAAACTAGCTTTCACTGAAATTTAAATGGGTTCTAACGAAGATTTAAAGGTGTTGTTATAACATTTACCACGTTCCTTGTAATATTTTCCCTTAATTTAAGATACTCTAACAAATTTTAGCAACTGCAAGCGATACATGAAACATTAAATGAATAAGTGTCCTTTTTTTAAAAAATTCAATTAAATCATTGTATTTTAAGTCAATTTAATACAGACAACTTTTATTTCATTACAGTATAAAATTTAGTATTTAAACTTCAACAATGGAACTATAAATTGCCGGAATACGTAATGAATTTGCTGAACTTCAATTGAGTCTGTCCTGTAAAAGTACCTGTATAACACCGAAATCGCGATTATAAAAACCGATACAGTTTTTCGCAAGTTTCAATGTTATAATTTTATTATTAAGTTAAGTAGAAA
>JAHWXV010420723.1:0-14769 GCA_024586415.1 Phrixothrix hirtus
AATTTGTGAAAAATATGCATTTCATTATAAAATTTACAAAATATGCAAAAAATGCATATATATGCACTTTGCATATATTCCGCCCCCTAGTTATCAGAAACGATGCTATTAATTTAATGTTTATTACTGTTTATAGGATTATATTATCTTATTTATATATAAAAATAATTAAAGTTGTTAAAGTTAGAACTAATACGACTTTATTTATTTAATTTAATAATTTTAACAAATTAAGCCTTTTTATAAATTAAACTCGCCCTGGTTTGTTGTGAGTTTATTACGAGTATTTAGTTGATTTCTTTTATACCTTTTTAAACAATAAGTTATTTACTAACGATTAGCTAAGGACCCCAAACTTGTGACATTGCCGCGAAACAAATCCAGACAATAGCACAACAAAGAAATTGGTTCACCTACGTTAACGCTAATAAAAAGGTATAGGAAAAGGCACCGGCTAATTCAGTTTAGAATGGAGAAAGGGAAGTGGGAAGTGGAATTAATTGATTGTAGACTCTAACATATATTAAGTATTTAAGTATATGGATAATTTCGAATAAACTTGCCGAACGACCTGGTAACTCAATATCGAAAGTTACGAAGCGTGTTCGTCCCCTGGAAGCTATATAAAAATAACCAAATGATAGACTATAATGTTCGTTTAATTCTTTAATTTGAATTGGAATTAACTTATTCAAACCTTAATCAACTAGTTGAAACTGTGAGTGTAAAGTTATCTGCCTTTAGATGAAACTAAGGAGCAAGTACTTAATCTACGTGGAAATATTCTTAGAACAACCAATTACGAAATTTAGAGTTAAAAATTACTTAAAGTTGTACAGAATGATGTTTTGGTCCTGTTACCCAATTTTTAATGTAATTTATGAAAAGGAAATTTAGGTGTAATAGAAAATCTATTTGTTACTTACAAAACAGATTTAATAAAAAGGTATTATTGCTTGCAGTTGCAAACAGTTGTTAAAGAATACGCTAAAAATGCCCACCCCTTGCGGCTATATACGCTCGGATGCTTTTCAGCGTGTTAGGAAAACCTTTTTAAGAGTTGCACTGGAAAAAATCGTGATTCAGTCTGTAACATTGGCTTTAAGTGCATCAATAGTGTGAGTATTGTTTTTGAAGGCCTCAGACTTAATGTAGCCCCACGAAAAGTAGTCAGGAGATGTGAGGTCTGCGGACCTTGAGGTCATAAACCCTTGCTTATTATTCGACCACCAAAAAACTATTGCAAAAAGTTCATGGTTTCTCTAGACGCGTGGCAGGTAGCGCCGTCTTGTTGAAACCAGCAGTACCGTTCTTGAGGTTCCACTACATAAATTGGGGCAGAATGTTCTTGTATACTTCACCATTTACAGTCTGTTCGAAGAATATAGGTCCGACTATACGGTGACGAGATATCTCACACCATACACCAATTTTTGCAGGACGTAAAGGTTTTTCATGTAAAGCGTTTTGACTGTTCACATAACCGCCGAGATTTATCCCCGCTTCATCACTAAAGAACACTAAAGAACAGTTACGAATAGCCTAAACTAATGGCAGTATTGCAATTGCTTGTTTAAATCCGGAGGCTGAAGCTCTTGGACTAATCGAACGCGATACGGATAAAATTTTAATTTTTTAGAAGCTATCTGAACACTGGAATATGACAAACCAACTTGATAAGAAAATTTTCGTAAACCTTTCCGTGGAGAATTGAGCAATCTTGTTCTCACATCCTCTAAAACTTTATCTGTCAAGCGATATGGTCGACCACTGCGTTGTCTGTCGCAAATACTACCTGTCTCTCGAAATCGTTTTTCTCACCTAGAAATCGACATTTTTTCTGGCGGAGGAACACCAACGAATTTATTTGGAATGATTCATTTACACTGACATACGATTTCGTAGCAAAATATTGTTCAAGAATGAAAACCTATTGTTCTAAAGTAAACGACATTTTGTTCGTAAAACCACGTGAAACGGTACAAAATTTTACATAGCTCAGAGAGAATTAACTACCAACTTTGTGTCACAAAACAAAATTTCCCTTTTTTAGAAAAAAATTACCAGACATTAAAAATTGGGTAACAAGACTAAAAAATCACTCTGTAGTAAAATTACTGCTTATAACATTTCATGGTGTTTCGTTGTTTTCGGTTTAACACGTGTCATTATCGCTAAATGACAATTAAAACAAAATGTCTTGTCCTTATGAAATTTATCCTAACGATATCTGACACTTTACTAATTTCTTTAAAATATACAGGAATACTTTAATCTAAGCGATCTGTAGAAAGTTTCAGTATACAAAGCAAAATAAATTCGAAATCAGACCTGAACCCCATATCTGCGTAGCCTCAAGAAGACGTATGGATAAATCAAGCTAAAGAGGTGCAGATAGATTAACCTTCAAAAGGATTCTGGGTCCCACAGCTTTTGTTATCATGAGATGAGCTTAAAGGCACGGCGACTATCCGACCGTCTGATTGTTAAACAGTCTCCTGTGCACGACATCTATCCCACAGATTTGTTCGGAGAACGACCACATAGTAGGCATCCTAAAGAAGTTAACGTTAATCCAGAGTAAGAGGAATCAAAAAACTAAAAAGATGAAAATTATTAGATTCGGAATTTGCAATGAAATATCAAAGCTTACCACATTCACAGACATGAAATCGAGTTCATTACAATGACCTTAAACAAGTATTTTGCGTTTTATTTAAAATTACAATTTACTTAAAATTAAATTATAATAAAACTTGATTACCAATTACTGAGCGTCCATAACATTACTAAATTTAAAATTACAATTATAATTAGCACATTAAAAAAAAATTAGAACTTTAGCATTACGAAATTGCTAAAAACTCTAGTAAATTAAATAATCTCATAAAATGAATTTAAATATAGCGAAAGAGAATGCAATTCCGCTAATATTGGAAATTATACCCGGAGCTCAATAAGATGACAACAAACTTTTTTTATATTTATGGAAATTTAAGTGATTCTACTGTTTATTGATAAATCCTCGTACATGTGAATATCAGCATATATTCTTTAATATTTTTAATAATCTTTAACGTTAGTAGTTAACTTTAGAAAACTATTTGTTATTACAGTGGCGTACAAAAAAGTAAAAATTATTAAATGTTTCATATTTAGTTTACAGAATAGTGTATGTGTTTCAGATAAACAGGGTGGTATGTAGTTCTTATACAGGGTGTATCAAACATTAAGCCCTGTACACAGCAATACAGGATGACAGTAAAATTGTGGCACCTCAATTTACTGACATCAAAATAAAGCAAAGACAGAGAAGGAGAAAATTACGTTGCCTAACTATTAATCACAACCTATGTCAGTGTGTTTTAATTAGGAACTAATTATTACGTCATTGCGGTTGGATTGGTAGTTTACAATGAAAGTATAACTATTTGTCTTGGATAAACACCCTTCAAATATAAAATTTTTAATTTTTAACTTTTATGTTAAATTAATTGCATTTTTTAGTTTTGAAATTAAAATAACTTTACAAAAGACGTCACTAAATAATCCTCCAATATCAAACAAAAGGTATACTTTCCACCACAGCCGTAAATCGCATGATTGACACTTCATAATTTTAGCATTAACATTGCATATTATGTTGACAGCTATCTCTTGTTTAAACTTTTAGTTACCTCCATTTACAAAGTAAAGTATTATTTGTAATTAATATTTTCGCAACAACATATTTTTTAAAATTAAGTTTTATATATCTTTCGATTCATTTTTAAGGAAGAGGCCGCTAACCATACACATTTTTGGACTTGGAAAGCTGTCAAGGACAGCAATTAATTGCATACCGGAGAATAATTGCGTACTTTTTCTTTTGAGACGAGAGAAGTTAACTAACTTGTTATTCTATCTTGAATTCGATTTTCGTTTCTAGTAAATTTAACCATTTTAGTAATTATGTGAAGTACATGAGTTCAACAAAAAATGTTGTTAAGATAAATTTATTATTTTGAAACAGATGTAATTTATTAACAATTGGGGTTATAAGATTATTTTACTGAAAATTATCCAAAAGGTCGTAATGGTATTGTAGTTTTAAACTGAAAAATTTACTAAAAGGTAATCAGTTACACACACACATACAAGCGCGCCCATTGAAATGCTGCAACTTAATCATATTTTACAATAGAAAACCAACAATTTTTATTACTCCATATTCGTTCCCCGCAACTAAAGATTATTACTTGATGCATTGTATTTTCACTTATATACCCTTACATCTAAAATATGTAACACTGTTGATAGGAAATTCAAATACCGAAAGATGAGTCCAAATTTTATCATATCGCCTATTCGAACTTTGCGGCATCAAGCAGCCCTTTAAGAAATTGAGCGACCTGATAATAGTTTAGTATGAAGTCAAGCAAATAAGGAAAAGGGATATAAAAAACGCTACCTCTATGTGAGGCTGTAAAACTCCCTTATTTTTACTACATTCGTTGATAAAATATAAGTTCATAATTTGAATTACACCGTATATTCCATTAAATACATATATTAAGTAAATTGATTAATTTCAAGTTTGTATTAACATTCCTTTAACATCAAATTCGTTCTAGCAAATTTAGTATCGGGAATAAATTAATAAAGAATAATATAGCAACACATTTCTTTAATTAAAATGAATTCTTAAAAGTTTGTTGTTAAAATGTTGTTACAAGTGTAATAATATATGAGCTCGCAGCTTGTTAAGTGCATTTTCTCCTTGGTTAATTATATCTGCGTTAAGACGAATAAAATTGAAATGACGGACGGTAGAGAAAGGATGTAAACTATGAGTAACAGTTAATTCTGCACGTCTTCGTAGAAACGAGTCTAAACTCTCGTTTCCAGTTGCTCCATTTTTGTTCAAACTATACGTCTCACGTGTTCGTTAAGGAAAAGAGTTTGCATCGAGCTGCCATCGAGCTGCCATCGAGTGCAGTTGTGTTCTTTAGTAGCTCCTGTAAATTCTTTTAAATACTGTAGCTTAGGCCCCTTCTGTTTATAAAGGTGGGTCGGTTATAGTATCAAGTCAACTATTAGTGCGAATTAGCAAGATATTTTTCCGAAATGTCCACAGCTACTGTCATGTTGGACGACGCCATGCGCGACACGCTTGCAGCTACCTCGAGTGGGTCGAAGACATTGACCCAAATAAATCAACCCGACCTTCCAACAAAGTTCTACTGGATCTGCCGGACCATATAATTAAAATGGCCGAAAAACATCCGGAAGTAGCCGGCAACGAAGCTGAGAGACTGCTAGCAGAATACGCAAGAGCCATTAAACTTTTAAATGACGAAATAGATTACTCATCGGAAGAAAACGAAGACAGCAGCTTCCAAAAGGTCAAGTTCAGGAAGCGAAAATCCGACACGGGAAGAAACGACGCTGAGTCTTCCACAAAAGTTGCTATAAGCAACCGTTTGGAAGTCCTGTCGTACACCGAACAGGAAAAAATGACCGAAAAACCAGCCATGATCAGCACTAGCACTATTAGGAAGGTAAATCGCGTATCCCCAATAGGGCTAAGGGAGAAAGAATAATGGATGAGCATCCTCAAGGTGCTCAACGAAAAGAAAATAGAACTCAGAGTAACCGTCAACATTGCCATGTACATCCGTTTGCAGCCAGAAACACCTTCGACGACAGACAGCTGCCCTACCTCAAAAAAACCACTTAGGGCAGTAGTTAGGGTGTGCCTGAGTCAAGCACCGACCAGGACATCAAGGACAAGCTCGTGAACATGGGGTTGCCAGTCCTGTCTCTGAAGAGGATGAGAAATGGGAGAACTAGGGGATTCTTTCCATTGAACTTGATTGAATCCACCAAATCTCCTTCAGGGAAAGAAATCTTTAACCTGAAGGAGATGATACACTTATTAATATGGCTAGAAGCACTCATAAATCGAAAAAGGTATCATACAATTCCACCGATCCTAGCAATTTCGGAACTTCCAAACATGCTGCAAACCCGTACCAAAATGTATTAAGTGCGCGGACAGCCACCAAACAATTGATTGCACAAAAGTGCGCGAAGTGTCCGCGAATTGCGTGAGCTGTGGCAGTGGCCATACCGCGAACTACAGGGGGCACTCAAAGCACCCAATTTATAGGGTGCAAACCACCACAAAAGCAAAAGCCAGACCAACATCTGTTAGTACCAAGTCATTCAGCAGCTTTTTATACGCAGAGGCAGTGAAAGGTCCAGCCACGCCCACACAAAAAGACTTGAAGAGTGCAATGTATCACATCTTTGACATGGTAAAAATTTCAAAGGCTGCTACTATTATTTTAGAAGCAGCAAAGAACGCTTCCGCCTTTGGCGAGGGTGCCACAAAAATCCTAACCCGTCTCCCGGATATCCTTGCAATGTTCAAGGAGAAGCCATAAACGCCACGCCCTCCAATCGGGCGCTGCATCTGCAGCAAACAAAAACAGTGAAGTTTACAATCCATCAGAGGCAAGGGATAAATCATACCGGTACGCAAATGCATTGAAAAAATGGCCAAAGGAAGGCAACGTGTTCGTTGTTATTCCTGGTGTCTGAAGTAAAAACCACCTTGAACTGGTTTCTGTGCATAAGGGGTGGGGGTACTTCTTTCATCCATTAGTACAATTTAAGATAGTGAGTTGCCTCTGTTAAAAAATATAATTTATGTAGTATTATAATTTACCAACGATTTAATATTAAACATCCCGTAATTGCAAGTTGAAAACACTCCATTTGCGGTTAAAGGTTACAAAATACAATCCCATCTTAGTGAAACTAATATAATAAAATGGGGAACGAGGTTTGACAACAGGTGTAAATTAAAAATGTTATGCATGATTTAGTAGTGCTTCTCGAAGTTAAGGAATTGACGCGATACTTTGAACAATTTTAATCGTTAATTGTCTAACCATCCGGTGTAAAAAGAACATTTTTTGTTTGCGGAAGTAAGTGTTAATTAACTATGAGTAAAAATATGACAGTGTTTCCTACGTTACAGATAATACATTCAAAATATGACCATGATCGTCGTAATATTAAGTTAAAGATTGGTTTAATGTGAATTTGCAAGATTCCAAATTTTATGTTGAATACACTAAAGGTGTTCTACCTATTTACAGATTTATCGAATGGAATTGTTTTGGTTTTGGAAATGATTACTTATTCACGCGTTCATTTACTCTCAGGCTGATAATAGTGAACTTAGTACTCATTACCAGCGAATATTCGCTTCTTCAGGATCCGATGTCTTTAATTTCGAGAACGCATTGTTATGGATGAGACTGATTAATGCAATTCTTTCTACGACGACTCGTCGATCGCCGTTGTTCTTTAAATTAATTAATAAACTTATTGTGCCGAGCTACTATGATAAACTCGACTGGCCAAGCTGCGTCACCCAGTTCGAAATATGTGTCATGAGTACCGATTTAACTGTTCGTAGCTTGATATGTACTTTGAGGGCAATGTTACGGCGGCCTATGTCTATATATTTGAACTTATTCGGTCTAACTTTTAATTTACCTGTATTCATTTAAATGTATTCATCAAAAAGTCTTTCGTACGGAATTGTTTTTGGTTTTGGAAATGACTACTTATTCACGTGTTCATTTACTCTCTAGTTGATAGTAGCAAACTTAGTATTCATTAGCAGCGACTATTTGCTGCGAAATGATGTTCAATATTTTCCATTCATTTGGTCTTATCCAAATTCGGCTGGCCCGTAATATAAAGATCCATTTAATTTTTGTAAGGAATTCGTAAGTAGCAACTTGATGTTGAGTTCATCGTTTCTATATTTAAAACAGTTTTAAATATGTCAATAATATTTACGGAAATTTGAGTAACGAGTCAACGATAGGCGCTCTATCTACACCAGCAATTTCTTCAGATTTTACTTTGAACTAGTTTCCCAGGTTTTCCACTTTATTGAACAAAACGAGTTAATACCACAAAATCGGATAAATTCAGAGATCTGGAAGCATTACTTTATTTTTGTTATTTTTTGATATTTCCTAAATTTTTAGTTTTTCTCGAGTTTTTCGAAATCGGTTATAACAAATTTTTTAAAGCTTACCAAATTTCTTAGCTATTTCTTTTTATTTTATATAAACTACGCGGTTTTCCTAATAACTTTCTGAAAATCGAGTAACCGGAAGTACTTAAAGTAATAATTAAGAACTAAAAAGTAAACATCGTAAAAAACGAAATTGTGCATTTAAGTTTCTTATCTTCCTAAAGTGCGAAGGCAAGAATTTAGTTACAATTGAATGACCAGAAGTGCCACTTTATTCTTGCGATTTTGAAGTTTCTTGCGATTTTCCCGAAAATGGCTGCAACAGTGTTTTTAAACTTCTTGGGTTCTAAAACCTTTGATGCCCTTTTACAAGAACTATTTTGTTTCAGGTAAAAAATTCATTGAAGCGAATTATCTGAGATAATCTCTGAAGTTAACCAGCGTTTAGCGTGTTTAGTAATTTGGATGGGTGATCGTTGCAATTATTAATCCTAAAATAAACGTAAATAATATTTTAGTAATTTACGGACATTACTTGCATATCTATAATATATAAGTGTATTTTTTTATGTTTATTTCGTGCACCAATTATACTTCCATGTCATAAGTTTTTATTGTGAATATCGATGCGGCACTTGTTTTGAGCCACTGTTTGCGAAAATTATTTTCACAAAAATTAATATTATATCAAGATTAATCAAAGAAGTTATTCAATCATATAAAATTAATTTATGATGCATGGATGCATTAATCTACCGATCAGGTCATATCTTATTGTATAGATAGTGAGGCATTTTATCTATAAGGTATCGTTTTATGAAAATGAACAACAATATCCAAAAAACGTCTGTTGTACAACCTAAACCATTGAACTTCTCTAAGCTTATGTGGTGTTCGCTATCCCTTGTACGAATAATATATCGTAAGCGTAAGTTGTGAACAGTCTGGATTCTCCTGGAAGTTAATGCATCAATGCAAGGACAAGAACATCGCAGTGCTTAAATTAGGATAGGTTATAAGATTTATACAAGACAATTTTAACGAGTTAATATTAGATATAATTAGCTAGTAAAGACTAAATTTCTGATCGAGTGGTTAAAGATGTCTATTGTATAGTATTTTAAAAGTACTAAAAGATTTTATTACACACGGATCAACCTGTTCATGAAACCGTAATGTATGGTGAATTATAAACTCAGATTGTGAACACTATTTGAATATGGAACGGAATTTTGTTGATTTTCATAATAAAACTTTCGGTTCTACCAAAGATTAAGAACATTGATTTATTCAGATTTATTTTGAAAGAATGCAAGACTTCGGGATGTGGAAATTCCCTTTGTCCTCTTAGACTAGAACTGTCATATAGTCATTTCGCCATGCCTACTAGAATATTGCCGAATCTGGAGAAGTTCCAACTCCAGTAGAGATCTTTAACGTGCCAAACATCACATTGACACGGGACCTACGATTTTAGAAGGCATGTTTTTTAATTTTTCGCTGTTGAAAAATTTATCGACCCCGATCGGGTTTGAACCCAAGTCCCTTGGATGTAGAGGCAAACATGCTATCCACTATATCAATCGGGACCGGAAAAGATTATTTAGTCGTTCATTAGCGCAATTATTAATAGCATTAAATTTGGGTTTCATTGGCATATTGACAGAATTTTTTATACCTTAAAACACTTCACAGATAAGAAGATTATATTGGCTATAGGGAAGGACATACTATCGGACTTTGCGAGACGGCTCTATATTCTATTAGTCAAATAACTTGAAAAAATTCTAATATGCTTTCGAAATTGGAAGCAATATTTCAGGGTTAACAATATCAAACACTTCGGAGAAGTTTTTCAAGCGTGCTGCAGTAATTTCAGTGACACTTCTAACTCATATTATATTGTCACGTATACTTATTCTACCTATTCTCCAGATTGAAGAACAGGAACAAAACAATGCCCCTTGTAAGTACTGCTGGATATGATAATACTGGTAGAATGCGGATTAGTTTCAGAATTTTAGATATTGTCGTAACATCAGCTTTAAGTAGGGGCAACACCCTAGCAATCTTCCAGTGATTTGGAGATATACTATTTTCGAAACAAGAATGTATTAAAAGCGATATAAATGTAATTAAAACAAAAATGTAGTGTATAATAAGAAATATATCTTCTTCTTCTTTCTATCGCTTTATATTTATAAGAGTAAATGTGTAACCCCTTACCTCGTATCTTCTTATCTCTTTACTTCTATTTGTGTCGAACTATGGCGGCATAGAAGGTAGAGGATTCAGCATGATCATACTATGTGCATTTGACCGTCATTATATTTCCGCATAAATTGATCGAAATGTCTTCTTTCTTCTTTTAGTTGACTCTAATTATGATTACTGTAATAGTTTAATTTTTAGCTAAGTATGAAAATAAATATTACTATTTTTAATATTATTATTATTATTTTCATATTAGTAAGTCATTTATGGTTTTTTCGCGTACGAAACTAGCATAAAGACTAAATAGTAATTGATAATCATTTACGAGGCTAGTTCAGAAAGTAAAGAACGTTTTACTATAACTAAGAAAAAACAGAAGATACCATCACAAAACTTTATTTACAACATCTCAGCACCTTAATCTGTCAAGGCACTTGTTGTATCGTTTAACCAGTTTTTGGATACTAATGTTGTATTCTTCAGCCAAGAAAGATCGGAACCATGATGTTACTGCTTATTTGAGATCTTCGTCGTTATCAAACTGTTTTCCGTTTAAAAACTCCTTCAATTTCGAAAACACATAGAAATCACTTCGTGCCAGGTCAACGCCATAAGGAGGATGACCGAAGATTTCCCACCTAAGTCTTTGAAATTCTTCCTGTGTTTGTGCACTGGTGTGAGATTGAGAATTGTCGTGGATCAAAACCACCCTTGACGACAACATTCTGCACCTTTTGTTTTAAATGGCACACCGCAGACATTTCAGACTTTCAATGTAGGCCACTGAGTTTATTATTTCACCTCTGAGCATGAACTCCAAGTGGATTAAACCCAAAAAACGGTTGCCATCAATTTTCTGGTTACAAAATTTGGTTTTTCTTTTGTAAGTCATGAGGGTAAGTTTGAGTGATGCCATTCCATAGATTAACGCTTGGTTTCCGACGTTTTATAAGTAATCCAAGTTTCATCCCCCGTTACAATGGGGTCGAGAAATTTGTCACTGTCGTTCTCGTATTGAGTCAAAAATTCAAGGACTGCGCCCATTCGTTTCGTTTTGTGAACATCCGTCAATACCTTAGGCACCCAACGAGCACAAATTTGTGGTGCTCTGTAGCAGAGATCGTAAAATTTGTAAAAAAATTCGTGTAATACGCTCAAAGTGAAACGCCGGTTCTTCTGAAGATTTTGTTCAACTTTCACTTTCAATTGGTCAGTAATGAATGATGGCCTTCCACTCCGTTCTTCTTCGTGAACACTGATTCTTCCTTGATTATACATTATGCACCATTTCCTCACTGAAGACGCATTTATTACATTTTCGACATAAACTTACTTAATGTGCCTATAAATTTCGATGGACCGAATATTTTGTGCATTCAGAAAGCGAATAACGCTACGCACTTCACATTTGGCAGGATTTCCTGTTTGAATTTTGAATGATTACAAAACACATAAGCGTGCCCTCACCGTAACGTTACTCGGCTCACGCTGAGGCGGGGACCCGAACTGCCTGGCGCACATTCAATCGCGGTTTGGGGGATCGGCGCCACGTGTGATGCGCAAACGTTCTTTACTTTCTGAACGATCCTCGTATATATGTAAATTCCTGATATGACATAATTTTGAATTTATCAGGGTAAATATACTTGCTAGCTATATTCGGGTTTAGCTTCACTATCCAGGTTTACTTACATTTGATTGTTTGCTTATCATATATAATTTAGAATTTAGAATTTAGATTTTACTTTCCCAATGCTATAGGTGACGCCCTAAAAGTAGGTTATTTTGTTTAAATTTTTGAGGAAAATACATTGCATGTTCTTGAAGGGAACCTTCTAGCTGTTTATAATATTGCAAAAAACTGTAATCAAGGTATACAACATAATTTCTTTATTGCTATCGAACATGATTATCTTAACGCGTGTTATGCATGTAATGTCAATCTAGGTGTAAAGCATTGCGAGTTCCAATTAGGCCCTTAATCGCTGCTTCAGCTGCAGATATCCAGATTTTACTGAAAATAATATAGTATATAAATTTTCGATTGTGAAGCTTTCCCCAATTTTGACATTTTCTCGATAGAAATTACAGATGCTATTTCCTAAAAAGTAAATTTTTTATACGAACACGATTCATATATATTCTCTATCTTTGTAGTATGGGTAATTGATGTCTTAGTGACTTAGTGACATGAACAATAGGAACAGCTATTACATGCTAACAAAGTCAGTAAAGTGGGTATCTTGTAGTATAACAAAGTTAAATAAATTCGAATTTGGCCATTTCTAATTGTAACTAATGATGAAAATGGATATTACAAGTAACACTTCCTGTTTAACTCATAGAAAAAGTTATGACCGTTTGAACATGATTCATCATAAACTATAGTTAAGGTGGCGCAATCTGTAAGGAAAGTAAATGTCGCATATTTCGCCAACATCAGAGTAATGTCGTATCATAGATAAACATGCGGCGAAAGTCGCTTGTTTCAACATCCTGTCACTGAAAACTTTGGGTTGTGGTCGTTTTGTACATTTTACAACTTTAGAATGGGAATCCAAAGTGATTTTTAAATCGATCCATCAAGGGTTAGATAATTATGAAAACTTAAAATTAAGAAAACACCTGTTCAAGTTAATGTAAAACTTAAAAATCACACAGATGTTTTATTTCTACTGTTTGGCAAAAAACCGAAACTTGACAGATTTTCCGTTAAGACTGGAACGTTCATTAATGTATCTAATCGTCAAGAACCAGGTTAGGAGAATGCGAGATAAACGTAGATGTTTTGCAAAGAATATAAGGCCGACATTTAGTCATTCTGATGAGATCTGAATTGATTAATTATGATTCCCTTTGATACAACTAAAATAATTGGTGAGTACACTGCTACACTGAAGAACTCAACAAACCTGTGACGTTTCGTTTTTCTCTACTTTTTTCGAGGGAGAAAATTATTTATATTTAGTTTCGATAGTCTACAGTCTTGCGGGTCGGGCTTCTCATTTTACAGGACTCCTCATTAACGGAGGGCTTTATCGTTCATACCTAACTGAACTTGTTAATAAATGATAAGTCAGTAAACCTTCATAAGTCATGTATTATAAATAAAAACAAATAAATGATTATTTACAAAGCAAATAACAAAAGTTCAGAATAAATATGTACAAACTAATGATGGGATATTTACAACAATTAACTAAGCGTTCTCTAAAGCTAAACTAAAATCGACGGGTTAAAATAAACTAAATACGCGCTCTGGGATACTATAATTAATATGTACACAACGAAGATACCATACAACGGTAATTAACTACTGAGTCAAATTAATAAAGTTCAAACAATGACGGCATCGATCATTTTTGATAGTGAACGGTTCATTTCGGTTAGCATTAACTTTCAATGGCGGACGGATGACAAAGCTAAATTCTCTTCAATGTGATCAATTGAATGGCGCTTCTCGTAAGAGGACTTCAATCGACAATAATTAAATTATACAAGTCTTTAGCTAATGCTAGGATGCACTTGGAAATTGTCTAGAATCAACGCTGTTGGCGAAGATATACAAAACGGTAAAGGATTTGCTATTCTCCTGATACTGCAAACTTATGCGGTCTCGGTATTTCTACGCGACGGTCTGTTACACTCGCAACTGGTAGAGGCGTTTGCAAGTATCCACTGTGGACTTGTCAGGTTCGTGCGTCAAGTCCCACGGGTAACTGTGACGTCAAAACAAGGCAGGCAATCCAGGGCGTTTGATAAAGACAGTTTCTACGAACCTTTAGATTTGCTGTTACCCACACAACTGCTTAACTGAAGAATCCTGTTTAGCCCTCCGTGACGATCTCCTCTGCCTAGGCACCTAGATCTCATCAGCGAAGGCAAGTAGGCTTTACAACTTCCAAGCGTAAACTAAGTTCGCCGGTTCAATCGTGTGTTTTAATTCAAAGGTTGATTCTACAAACGATCTATGATAGGAGAGCGTACTTAAGATTATTGCGGCGCGCTCGGACCTAGGGTGTCGCCTCGCGATCAAATGTGAAGTGAATCGATTGCAGGTTGACAGCAAAGTGTCCAGCTCGGTCTGCGTTTGAACGCGAAGTTTTTGTATATCGGTGCGGCTTGCTCATCATTTAAAAGCGAAATCTAGCTCGCTCCGCATTTGAAAGCGAAGTTCCGTTAGCGATCAACCTCTTGGCACGCGATTTACCAAGGTAATCAAATCTCTTTACACCTACCTCCTGAACAATTTAAGTCCTGATGTTCGAGTATTTGTAGCTACAGTTATCGTATGACTCCGCCCACTTTTTCAAGAGAATGAAGTCGCACTTTTCTGTGGCTCCTCCTACTCACGGAGGTTTAGAATCGGCTTGGTCCGCCCTGAACGTGTAACGTTTACACGACCCTAAATAATAACGCGAAACGCGATTCAAAAAGAATTCATATTAATTCTACGCATTTTACGCGATATTCTCAAATACGGGAGTGTAATTAAGAAACATTGAATTAAG
>JAHWXV010420732.1:0-14838 GCA_024586415.1 Phrixothrix hirtus
ACTCTATCCAAAAGATTTCACATTCATCCTGGTTATCACCATTCACCGGAGCATAACACGCTACAACCACTACTTTCCTGATGCCTATCTTCATTCGAACTTAGAGTAGCCGCGGAGACACCAATTCATACTCCCTTACATGCGCTTTAGCGAATTCGCTCAAAATCAATCCCACTCCCTTTGAACCATTCATCCAGCTCTCTACTCCAGACCAGAAACCTAGGCTTCCCCCATCTATCTCTATCACTTCTTTCCCTTTCCACTTAGTTTCACTCACACACATCACATCTAACCTTCTCTCTCTCTCTCTGATTTCACTCAAAATCTCATGTTCCTTTTCATACATCCCTCTTACGTTCTACGTTCCCATTTTCCATTCCATTTTCTCGTGTTTATTCCAAGGTGGGCCAATCTTGTTCAATCGCAGTCGCCCGCCATGGCTTTGATTGTCCGAGGCTTTTCTTGTGTTCCTTTTAGCAATATATATAAAGATAGACCCGGTTACTAGCCTAGATCGTACTCTATGTCGATGTAGCATTCCCTACTTACGGAATCGACACCATACCGGTCAGTGTTGACATATTTAGCCTACGTGCTAAAAGCGCAGCCATAATCCCAGCATTATCCCAGGCATGCCTAACGCTATTCTATACAGACTAAGCTCCCTATCATGAACGGGTTATTCTACAAGCTAGCACGTAGTTTCCCGTGCCGCGATTATTAAGAAGTATACGTAATGCACTGACACACTCGGGCACGAAATTTGACTGCTTATAACGGGACAAGTCAAACGTTTATTCTGAAGTATTTAAAGAAGCATGTATGGTATCTGTACAAAGTGTTTTAGTCCAAAAATTAAATGAAGACGTCTTAGACCACAAGATTGAGTTTTCTACTGATGGATGGAAATGTGCAAAGATGATCCTGATTTAGCTAATCGAATCATCTTTTCCGAAAAATTTACATTTCGCCTTTTAAGAAACATAATTGTCGATATTGTTAATTAGGCAGGAATTATTAGAAACAGAATTCTTGGCCCGTACTTTATGGAAAAACAACTAATACCAATCTGGTGTAAGACAACACACGATTTTCTCTTACGTACATAAATATACAAATATGTAAATATCCATGAATGATTAAAATATTATTTACGTTTATGTTGGGAACGATAACTGTAACGGTCACCCATCCATGTCACTGGACACATAAAACACTGCTTAACTCCCGAGATTTTCTCTGATATCTTGCTTCGTCGCTTTTTTTTAGGAAAACCTCTAAGTTCACGTAAAAGAGTGTCAAAGGCGTAAGAACCGTAGCAAGTTTCAAAAAAATTGTTATAGCCGCTTTTGAGAAAATCCCAAAAAATTTAAAGATCGCAAGAATAAAGTGCCACTTCTGGTCATTGGATTTGAACTAAATTCTAGAAGATCTAAATATAGTTTTTGATTTTCATATGATGATTTGTTTTTGAGATATGTTGTTCACAACTAATACTCCAAGTACTTCCGGTTACTCAATTTTCAAAAATTTATTAGAGAAACTATTCCATTTTAATCAAATTTTTGATTTTACACAGAAAGGCGATTGTGAGGTCAAATATAAATTTTTATTTAGCTAGGGCTGTTCGTTTCGTAGTTACTCGAGTTACGGAAAATTTTGTGAGAAACCACTTAGATTATAGGAAAGGGCATTAAATATATAAGAAATATAGTAAATTAAAAATAAATAGTTATAACTGATTTCGAGAGAATCTCAAAAAACCAAAAAAAGGAAATAGTAAAGTGGTACTTCTGGTTATCCGATTTTAGTAAAATTGATGTAGTGCTGTGCGATGGTGGATACAAACTCAAATATAAAATTTTGTTTTTCTAGGACATCTCGTTTTCGAGTTATCGTTTTCACAGATACACACACAGAACAATTTTTAAAAACATGATTTTCGTACTTAGAGGACCCGAAAACATGTATTTCCACTAAAATTTGGACTTCGAAAATTTTGGTCGAAAACAATACTTTCTCTTTTACTTTGTTTTTCATATAGAGTAAGAGAAAGTAAAGAAAATCTCGTCCCCTGTCTAACTGTGTTATACCCTGATCACTACGAAGGCAAAATTTTAATAACATTACGGTCTAATTATCGTGTTATTGATCGACATTTCTCAATGAGCGTTTCTCGATCGCTTGATTGAGAATAATTGGATAACCGGCGCGTTCAGCTGGCCATACTGCCTTGGACATATTTTTATGGTTTTTATGGTGTAGAGGCATTGACAGAAATCAATTCTAGCTAATACACCCGTGATGCGCCAAATAAATTAATTTATCCATCAATTTATCTTGTGCCAAAGAGCAAATAGGCCCTAGTTCGAACATTTTGTTTGGTTGTAGTTGTTCTAATTTGTATTTATTTTCTAGTAAATGCTTGCTTTGCCTACTTTGATGTTTATTGGATATGCCCAAATACTTCATCCACGGTATCAAAATTTTTCTCTCATTTCGATTTTTCATTTTCCGATTTGTTAAATTTTAATCATCCATATCTTTTAAAGTATTTAAGTAGTGTCAACAACTTCATGCTTTTCATACGCAAACATTTTAGAAAAATCAGAATCCGCAATAAAATTAGTTTCCTACTATTCTTTAACGAAGAATTATTTCCACCTGAGAACTTAAGCAACCGGTTCGGTCACTCGTGTTGCAATAGAAACAAAACTTACCACAGCTTAGCTCAGTAGAATTAATTCGGAGAGGGGCTTGGGCGGTTTTGTTACGCTGGTTTTGGCTTTCGACCACACTTCTCAGATGGTACCTATAGGAAGAGAAGAGTTGTATACCTGTAAAGGGCACCGGTCGAATGTAGCTTTCTATCTCGCACGTACACCCCACACGACAAAATGTACGACGGCTTCTAAGTCCTGGTGATAACTTAACCTAAAAAAGCTAGGTTAAATACGAAAAGAATTGCAGCTGAAGTAAAACAAGAAAATCATTTATTACCGTTAACGAGTTTCGGCAATAAATACAAAAACAGAATAAATAACAACGTTATT
Source organism: Phrixothrix hirtus (assembly GCA_024586415.1). Lineage (NCBI taxonomy): Eukaryota > Metazoa > Arthropoda > Insecta > Coleoptera > Phengodidae > Phrixothrix > Phrixothrix hirtus. Next base: position 3,054 of record JAHWXV010420732.1, read on the forward strand.
TAATATCTACCAATTAATTCTTATCCCTTGCGAGACACCATAATGACAAACTTGGTTAACGACTTTTTACTCTAACGGGATCTAGGCCACCGGATATTTTTGAAGTTAGCAACTCACAACAAAAGATACTTATCACCTACGTATAAATTTTTATCCCTTTCGAGATACCAAAATGATAAACTCGGTTAATGAAATTTTGTCTTAACGGTATCTAGACTATTTGATATTTTATGGAGATAATAAATTATGTTATAATCAACATACCCAAAAATAAAGTACACTTGAACATTTGAAAACAAGGCACGAGCTATTTTTCTCCGTTAACGTCCATTAAAACAGTGACACTACGGTTTTATTTAATTATGTCGCGGGGAAAATTATTTGCGTTTTGCTTTTCCAGGTAGTTGTCGTGAAGGGTAAGGTTCTTTCTTTATACGACTCGAATGAAGCGGACTTTATCGTTTGTACCTAGCTAGATTAGTTTGTAAATAATAAGGCAATAAATCTTCATAAGTCATATATTGTTGTAATAAAAATAACTGAATGATTAATTACAGGGTAAAATATATACAAAATAATAATGAAGGATTCAAAATAATTATCCAAGCATTTTCTAGGCATCTAATACTAAAACAAATATATAAGTATACAAAGTGAAATAAATGAAATGATATGATTGTTTGACGATTGTTTCATCTATAACAATAACAATTAAGTATTAAATTTTTCTACGCAAAGTTCAATTAATAAATGCATTTAATTATTACTGATGGCAATTTGTTTGTTTTGGCTAGTATTAATTTTAACAACGGACGGATGGTACTACTGGATTAGTATCAATGAATTTAATTAGCATTTCTCATGAGGAGGTTGGCTATCAACGGTAATTAATTTCTAGAGACCTTAAACAAATGCAAGAATGCTTTTGGAAGTTGTCTAATAACGGATCTTGCATCAATGTTTCTTACATTGGCACACAAATGATTTACAATTGACCTAAAAATTTCATGTACTCTTGTACTCCTGTTACATTTCGCTTTTGCGGTCAGAATGCTTCGTAATGCTAGATTTTGTGGAACGAGCAACTAAAGGACGCGGTTACCAATCCTCTATGAGGGTCTATCAGAATTCTCCCGCCGAGTTTCATTGTTAACTGCGGCGACAAGTTTATAACGGGCCACGCACAATGCATGACAGTGGCTCTCAGGATACTCCAGTTATCTTATGGCACAAGCAACTGTTTAACGGGAGGATCATGAATATCTTTCAGCGAAGGCGCCCATTGGCCTAGCAACAAGGCTCGATCGACGAAGGCGGTAACATCGACAATCTTCCAAGTGCAAACTAGGTTCGTGGTCTCGGTTATATATTTTGAATCAAAGGATGATTTACTAGGCGAGCCCCACCATGAGGGTACAACTCGATGTCTCCAATTCCGCAGTCGAAATCGAAGGTCTCTTAAGTGTTCTTGAGCCGCTGTTTGTATACAAATTTAGGGCGTAAGTTGTTTGCTATTTCTTTCTAGCATTTTGCGATAATTTATTGTAATCAAAACTTGCGACATGTTGCGCAATAATATTTAAAATGATGAAATCTTATTTAATATATACAATTAACTTATTTTATCTAAATACAATATTGAAGCTTTTCTAATTCTAATTAGGCAAGCTACCGGATTTACAAACATTTATATAAATATAGTCAATTATTTTAATTATAAAATGTTTCCCGAACTCCTGGAATTCTTAGTCTTTTGCATTGTATTTCTTGAACTTAATTAATAATAACATTAAAACGCGCGAAACTGTAACAGTATTTATAATCGCGATTTTTATGTTATACGGGGTACTTTTACAAAACAAGAAATAATTTTAAAGATACAAAGTAGAAATCAAAATTACAATAAACAAAATTGATAACGTTAGGCATACATTATCTAACAACAAATACGGTAGAGGAGAAGGAACAGTTGTTATTTGTTATCAATATTCCAAAATTATAACTTAACGGTTGCTATAAAATGCAAATTTCAAAGATTATATATTGTAGCAAAACATAATGAAGTGAAGTATTCAAAAGGAATTTTATAATTATTAGCGTAAATAAATTTTGTACCTTTTTTCTTTAAATAAAATGCTTAAATACTTGTTGCAGTTATATTAAAGGAATTAATAGTCGTTGAATTTTCATTTGCAAAAGAAATTTTAACATCGCACCTCGTATATATAATATAATTCAATTAAAATCTAGACAATTTCAAGATAAATTCTACTTATAATTTGTGTGACAATAAAACTGAGCAAGAACAACTTATTTTAACGGATAAACTACTTCATTTACTTTAAATGGAATTAAATTTTACCAAAAGAAAATATTTTAATTAAATATAACTAGAAACGTTACTTAAAGTTTTATTCGAAAGCGGATTTCTAAATTTACGCTATCGTCTTATGCCGTTCAATATATAAACCTTGAACTAATGAGTTTTCATTCCAAAAGTTAATAATTAATAATACACTATTTTTTAAAAAGCAAAGGACTTCAACTTTTAACATGATTTTCGGTTATTATAAAAACTGTAGTTTAAACTCTTACCAACCTATGTCGTATATGACGTACAGCGACTAACAAAGACAAACTGACCTCGATTTCGTATGAGAGAGTGAAACAGACGACACTTGCTCCAATTGTTCACCAGATGTAGGCTTTATCTAGTTGAATTCAGCCAACTTATTTCGTTTCAACGGAATTATCCAAAACCATAACGCCAAGACTAACTGTTTCTTAAATTAAATCTTCATACACGAATATGACAGACAACGATGGATAAGTTTCCTTTGTATCTTTCATGAGCTTAAGACAATCATGTTAATAGGTCCCATCGGTTTTGCTATAGATAATGATAGAAAATTAATTACGATTCTAATTAATCCGAAATCAAACTTAGCCGTGATAAGCATAACCAAGGCCGAACAATCAAAGAAATAAAACTAACAGATAATGTAACACAGTTTTAAGAAATTGAGTGCGGAGTTTGGACGGTTGCCTATGACCAACGGTAATCTAATATTGTTCCGAAAATTGCACCGACGCGTATGCATCTTTAACTCGCGGCGATTTCATCTGTTACAATTTTACATCCATAATTTTACTTTACAAACAAATTTAAGTATTCTACTACCAAATACCTAATAGTTAAAAGGTGTAATTTAAATAATTCAATTTGAATTACCATAATTCACCGAAAATACCAATAATTAAGAGAAATAACGTTATAAGATTGTTTTTTGAAAATTTTAATTTTAAAAGAAAAGCAGTGAAACACAAAGCATCTTAAAATGGACTCTATAGATGGTAGGGAACTTCACTGTGAAATTAATAAACTCGACGTTAACAAATACAAAGACATCGAGAAAGGGTGCAGAGTGTGGAATAGGGAACCAAACTTACACTTGTGGTAAAGAATTTACTAAATATTCCAAAACTGCTTTTTTTTATAGACGTTATACTAAAAGAGAGCAAATTTTTAAAAAACATTTCCTAGTACTACCTATATTAATCAATTGAACTCTTTACTTTATAATTATTCCCTCAATGTATTGTTTATTTTTTATATTTTTAAAAATAATTGGAAAATGCTCGCGTGTTTGCATCGCGTCTTTATAGAATTTCAAGATGCAGGTGTAATTCATATATTGTAAGCAACATATTACAATTTTTATGTTCTTGCTGACGTTAATACTTTAAAATATAATAAAATTTAATTTTTTCATTGAACTTGAATTTATGGCATTAGACCATGAGTTAGATTCTAATTGAATATGATTCTAGTGACATATTAACGAAATTCTAACCGAATGAAGATTTTAAAATTACTTACCTTTTTACAAAAAACAAGTAGTGCAACTCACAGGCACGATACTGATTGCAAAACATAACCAAATCATCTATTTTCTGCTTCAACGAATGTGACGGAAAACATAACCATTGTTAATTCCTTAGATTTTTTAAAATTTTTACCGCCCTGGTTGCACTCTTTCTGGTGGCATTGTATTAGCGTAAATAATATATTTTGTGACTAATTTTATGGGTCAAACTTTTTCCCGCAAATTTGGTGGCATGATGTCCAGCTCCAACGTTAAAACTTATTCCGCATTCAGAAAATTTTGTAAAATGGCAATCTTAATTGAATCTTAGCTTTCATTTAATTATATGTATTTTGCAGTTAAATTTTCAATAAAGAAGTTCGTTTGACGCATATTTTCAGTCATTGATATATCAACTAATCGTTTTTTGTATTCGTTTCTTAAAATGCTTGACAGAAACGTGTTATATAACTAAATATATACATTTTTCGTTTATATACCTAATTTAACAACTGTCACAACTGTCAAAATTTACAGTAAATTGCGGAATACAAAAAATGTTGTTCAATACTTGTAAACTGTCACATTTTGCCCCTCAATCTGCTTTACAGAACTTGACTGACGCCTCGTTCAGTAAAAATCGATCTCAGGCGAAATATGGGATGACAGCACACTTGTGTCGAAAATAACTATTGAACCTTCTTATTTCCATAGATTGCTTTAATTAATGTATTACTGTATGACCATGACAAAATCAAAATATGAATATTCAGAGAAACTCTTGTAGAGGCAAATTTTGAAGAATTCGTAGAAAAGAAGTCTCACAAGTTCAAAATTGTAACAATTTTTTTCATTCAATTTGAGAACTTCGCCGTCTGACATACACATGGAGCGGCTAGGACCAAACGTTTTAAATATCAAGTCAACATGACTGGCAGTTTATTGCAAGCAACTGTGAATAAATATTTGTTATGTAGACTTCTTCAAAAATTAATTGTTGTCAGTTGTTAAATATAGAAAAAAATAGAAGTTTTATTGTTGATAATTAATTTTTTAAAAAAATACTCTGTCCTTACATTTTCGTTCGTAAAATTGTAGAAACAATAAGAACATTCTCAAGGATGTCAATATTTTTTAAAATTTTCGATGGTTATACTACTGTTTATTAGTATACGAGTGCTTCTTTTTCTACACGACTAATTAAGATAAAAAAAGCAAAATTTTTTATTAACCTACTTTTAAATTAAAGGGACAAATAAGCATATAAACAAACAAAAAAAATTAAAGCATTAATTGTTAAAACTAATTATGTATACAATTTATTAAAAATTAAACCAAAAACTCTTCAAAACCACCCCTTTATTAACGAACGTAAGAAGAATACCTTAATATGTGTTTGTGGTGTTTCGATCCTACAATATAGTAATAAATCAAACAAAACTTTGCTACTCTAACCATCTAACCGTTCAAAACGATTAACATCCTTGAGAATGTTTTTATTGTTTCTACAATTTTACGAGCGGAAACGTTAGGATAGAACATTTTTTAATAAAAACTAATTATCAACATTAGAACTTCTATTTTTTCTGTATTCAATAACTGACAACAATTGATTTTTGCGGAAGATTATATAACACACATATTTAAATCGCACCCCAAATTTCAAAATAGATCCTTTTGCATATTTATTTGAATAAAGTCATCTGTATCTATTTATTTTTAAAATGGAAAATATTAAAGATCAAGCAATGTCAAAGTTTTTGTTAAAAAAATGTTTAATGCTAGTGGATATTTTTAACCAGATGAAAATGCATTGGTTGGGAGTGAACTACCATTTATAATTGTAAAAAAATGGATTGCCGAATTTAAATGTAATCGTCGAGCTTCGAAGGTGATCCTTGCTATGGACGCCCAAAAAGTGCGAAAAACCAGAAATTGTCTAGAAAGTGCACGATATCGTTCTGGACACTTAATATTCTTACCGAAAAATTACGCAGAAAGACGATATTGATGGGCGCCTCGTCTCGTAACACATGCGTTCGACGACACATTTGATTTTTTCCGCCAATTTGTAACCACAACGTATGTAATGTAGGATGTCGAACCTGATGTAGTTCTTTAACCCCTTAATTTTTGCTCTTCAACAGTAATTGCGCTGCTGGGCTGGTTTTAGGTGCCTCTCGAAGACCTAAAAGAAATAATGTGCGTCGGAGTAACAATTCTTTGTCTTCTTATGGACATTCGTAAATCATCCCCAACCTGTTCTCAGCCTCAAGAACAACTTTATTTATGGCTTGGTAATTGGGAATGTACTAACCATCAAGATGTTAATCATATGATCAGCGTGATTAAAATTAAACAGCAATGAACCATTTAAGTAAGATAAAACAACAATCGAAATAATGAAAGCAGCTTGATTTACTCTCTCCAAACAGAGTAGATAGTTTTCTACGCCAAAAAACCTGCAGTTTTAATTTTCTAGGATCCTTAATGAGTTTCTGTCAATTAATTAACAGTAACAAGACAGCATATTTGGATCAAATGATTCAAAAACTTTGTGAAAACAGATCAAGTTTATCGAAGCAAAATATCATTTTCCATTAGGAAAATGCTGAAAAGCATATAAGGATCGTTCCCATAGCAAAAATTGTCGAATTAACGTACAATTTGTTAACACATCCGCCTTATTCTCTAGCTTCATTTGACTTTCACCCATTCCCAACATTTAGAAACTTCCTAGATGGTAGGCGATTTTCTTCAAATGCGAAGCTTCAAGCTTCACTAGAGGGTTTTTTTGAAGACCTTGAAGAATTTGTCTTCTGAAATGGAATAAAGGTTCTACAGTACAAAGTAATTTCAAAAATAAGAGTTTAATATTCCATTGTTAGACTGCGAATTTTTCAAATTGCTCGTATCTTATGTCAATAAATCGTTTTGTAAGTTTCTCTATTCTTTCTTATTTGTAGCGAGATTTTTACATACTTGTTACATAAACTCAAATATTTATTACAACGTCATGCAATTTTATCTAAGTCACTACTAAACAAACTCGGTAGCTTTGAAGCGAAAGCGAAGATGCTTCGGTTCGACGTTGTTATCGAATTTGCATATTTGCGAGAATAGGCGGAAGTCGCTTGGTGTCAAATTCGGTGAATATGTCAGTCCAAAATACTGAAGGAGTTCCTGCGTTTTTCGAGATAAAAGTGGGCGCACGCTGTCGTGGACAAGACAACGCCTTCGTTTTGTTTAAAAAGATGTGGTTGTTTCCGACGAATAGTCCTCTGAAGGTCTTTAGTTGGTAGTACATGTTTACAGATAGGGCACGCGGTTTAGTGTGCTTCGTTTGTAATAAAATTCATACAGTGTTGCCAGAAACTCAAACTACATACGTTTCGCAAATTTTTTGTCATTATGTTCATATGCAGAGGAGAAAAAATATAAAGAAATTTACATTTGATGTAGCCCTGTAGCTAGCTGTATGCCGATGAGGGTGCTCATTAACTTTACTTGATTTAATACTGGTTTTAAGCTTAAGGATGTTACGCTGCTAAATTTTAATCATCTTTATGAGCACCACCTCATACGTTTTATAATTGGGAACTTTCACCTAATTTTTTTGTAAAAAATATAACATGTTGAAGCAGTCCTTGGCTATATTCGTAGTTTTCGTAAGCCTTCAAAATTTGAATTTCCGAATTTGGCGCCATTTAACCAGGAATATGATACGCGATCAAGTGACGTTATCAGCCAGTAACGCTGTATGCCGGTAGTTGGGTAGCCGGTCTTAAATGGTAAACATCTCGAAAACACGTTGGTGAAGTTTCTTTTTCTACAACACAAATAGCATATGACACTTTAAAAAATATATAAGTGGTGTTTCATACCTCGTTGTAAAAATAAATATATGATCAAAATTCTACATGTTATAAATTTAATTGTAGATACAACAGTAGACAAGCGAGCCTTTTTCCAATAACACGTAATATCAGTAGGAGCCACATTAATAATGTTAACGCATGCTTACAGGCTACTGGATTGCAATAATCTTTATATGTACCGTTATTGTTATCAGATCAATTAAAATAAATCACCATATGGTGCAGCACAATCGTAACACTGAATATTTTCTACGATTTCATCGATTTCATTTATTGTTAATGACACTGGTACAGGGGGTTTAAACAAAACATATCTAGGGGCAAAATGGATTTCCATAAGTACTGGTTCGCGTTTCAAAGTTGGTAAAAGTGCCTATTAATGGGTGTGTTGAAGTTAGCCCCCCATTTTTTTAAAAATCTAATTTTTCTTTGAGCTCTGGGTAGATTTGCAATAGTTCCAGAGTTTTTGTTAGGTGGTAGAAATAGTTCTGGCGGATAAAGACATAAAAATGAGCTTTGAAATTCTGGGGGCTTACTTCACGCAGCCCCTCATTTACGAAAAATATCATTTTTTATTAGAGTTCTGGATAGATTTTGAATAGCTTCAGAGTTCTTGATATGTTTTAGATACAGTTCTGTCCAAGAAAATAGAAAAAATCAGACTTGAATTTTCTAAAGTAGTAACTATAATCGCCTGTAACTTTTTGGTTTTCGATAGTACAGATTTTTGTCATTAGGATTTTCGATAGAGTATTGAAGGGGCTATTAAAAACTCCCAAGAGAACGGCCAGAACTCTTAAAAAAATATTTCGTACTTTGAAATAATCACTCATAACTTTTTCAGAATAGATTCTAAAGATTTTTGTCATTAGGATTTTCGTTAGAGCATCGGAGGGGCTATTCAGAACTCCCAACAGAACTGTTAGAACTCCTAAAAAATGTTTCGTACTTTGAAATGACAAAGTCGATACTAATAATCACTCGTAACTTTTTTAACGTAGATTCTACAGATGTTTGTCATGAGGATTTTCGATGGAGCATAAGAGGGGCTATTCAGAACTTACAACCGAACTGTTAGAACCATTAAAGAGTGCTGCTTAGAATCGATACCACGAACTGTATATATGTGTAATCAACAATATAATCTCGCAGGACTTGTGTCATATAGACTATATGGTCAGGAACCAAATAATGGTCATTATACAACTTTCATTCCCGACGGCTTGAATTGGCAAAAATACAATGACAAGGAAAGTAAAAAGATGTATGCATTCCAAAACGAAGAAACGAGACCACACGTATTAATGTATGTCGTATGTGATTAAGATTCAAATATTAAAATCAAAATTTTCAATTCTATTTTATTTTTTAGTTGCGACATATATTCTGTTTATCTCTCTCGCTCCCTATTTTCCCTATCTCTCTCTCTCTCTCTCTCTCTCTTTCTCTCCCTCTCTATTCTATTCTATTTTTTATAGTTAAAAGTAAGACAAAAGCAAACTAAAAAGAAGAAAACAAATAATAAAATTCAAAAAATGTAAACATTTTAGAAATACAAAAAAACAAAAAAATAGAAAACAAAAACAAAAAAGTGTCAAAAAAAGAAAGAATGACAAAATCGAAAACATTTCAAATGTCGACATCTGACGATAACCTTCATGTGGTGTGCCTTGGGCAGCTAGATAACAAACTTCTTGCTGAAAAATACCCTTAATACGAATAGTTACAAGAAATATCTAAACAAGCGTACACAATCTTCGTTAAAAAATTACGGCTAACGCATTTTTAACCTGAACGTCTAAAAAAATTGTTCTGAGTCCTAAAAATTAAGGAAACTGAAAAACGTTTTAGGAGTGCTATTGAAAATACTTTTCACAAGATCTGTAGAATAGATCCCGAAACGGCTAAGAGCAACTATTAGTATCGACTGCGTAAACATTAAGATACGAAAGAAAAATTTTTTACGAATTTTGGCGGTTATGTTAAGAGTTATGAATAGCGCCTCCGATGATCTATCGAAAATCCTAATAACAAAAATCTATGCTGAAAAACTTGCGAGTGATTATTGGTATCCACTTGGCCATTTCAAAGTACGAAAAGAATGTTTAAGAGTTCTGGCAGTTCTGTTGGATGCTCTAAATAGCCCATCTGATGCACTATCGAAAATCCTAATGACAAAAATCTGTAGAATCTATGCTGAAAAAGTTGCGAGTGATTATTCATATCGACTTTGTTATTTCAGAGTGCGAAAAATTTTTTAAGAGTTCTGGCAGTTCTGTTGGGAATTATGAATAGTCCCTCCGATGCTTTATCGAAAATTATAATAACAAAAATCCGTAGAATCTTTGCTGAATCAGTTACGAGTGATTGTTGGTATCGACTTTGTCATTTTAAAATACGATTTTTTTTTAACAGATATGACAATTATGTTAAGAGTTATGAATAGACGCTCTGATGTTCTATCAAAATCCTAATAACAAAAATCTGTACAATCGAAAACCAAAAAATTACAGTCGATTATAGGTACTACTTTTGAAAATTCAAGTCTGATTTTTTTTATTATCTTGGCCAGAACTCTATCTAAAACATATCAAGAACTCTGGAACTATTCAAAGTCTATCCAGAACTCTAATAAAAAATGATATTTTTCATCAATGAGGGGCTGCGTGAAGTTAGCCCCCAGAATTTCAAAGCTCACTTTTATGTTTTTATTTGTGAGAACTATTTCTAGTATCTATCAGAAACTATGGAACTATTGTAAATCTACTCAGAACTCCAAGAAAAATTAGATTTTTAAAAGATGGGGGGCCAACTTCACACACACTATTAACCGTAAAAGTTTCTAAGACAAATGTGCGTTGTATACAAACTATTGGCAAATGGAATATCAAGTAACATAATGTAATATTGGACTTACTTATGTAAGCTTTGCGGTTGTTGCAGCTTAAATCTTGGCGTGCTAGAATATAGGAGGTAGGAATATATAAGGATTTTGGGAAGCACTTAGATTAGTATTTAACAACACGATTTAAATAATTAACGACGTTTGAGGTTTCACGGAAAGAGGTATAACAAAGCTGTTGAAACAAACGAGGCGTACTTTACAATTGCGTGCTACTCACTTGAAATTTGAAATACGACTCTCTCACTTACTTCGCGCGTAAAGAATAATAACGCAGTTAGGGAGTTTTATGTTACCAACAACGGTACCAACGTAAAGTTAAATTGCGAGGCGGGAATTTAAATTACAATAAAACTAAATAGACACCATATATTATTGTGAATTCGGTGTTCTGGAAATATCTTTGCTTTTACTATACAACTGTTATTGTTCCATATAATATGTACATATTTGCATTTGCACGTATTTGTACATGTAGCATTATCGCCATAGGACTCTATGATCTACAAAATAAATAATAATTACTTAAAATAAGTAGTTAAACTTTTAAAAACAATTTTGCAGTATTTAACTAATTTGTTATAAGCAACGGTATTCATTTATTTACGCTTGTGCGGCGCATCTGATTTCTGCTAAGTTGAACCGCGGAAATTCTCTTAGCATAAAGATATCCACTTTGAGCAAGTTGTTGGATGTAGCCTTCACATATCCTTTTTCCATTACTAAATGGCTTAATAAACTGCTCCTGAACGATTACTAACGTTAAAGCTAGTTTTACAAAATTACACAGCGGATCTGATTTGTATAACGTCGAATATGTTGGATATTGTGATGATACCTAATAAGTGTTTACGATAATTAAACCGATTTACACCGATCCAGTACTCCTTCTGTATCTTTCATTAATAGTTTTTATGATTCAACGGAGATAAACATTTCTACCGGTGTGGAACAGTTTAATTATCATAAACGCCTATAAAGAACTAATAGGTGCATTTCTGTCTACTTTCTCGTGACGTCACCATCAATAGCATTATGATCTTGATACTGCCATTGAATTCGTAAATATTTCAAATTTGTAAAGTATTTTAAACAACTTTCTGATTATTTTTGAACGTTTTATTATTACAAACAAATTT
>JAHWXV010420744.1:0-17901 GCA_024586415.1 Phrixothrix hirtus
TTTAAAACTACTTTATTTGTATCTATGAATTTTTATATACATTTATTTTATAAAAATTCGTAGATATGTTGCTGATCATTAATTGTATTTAATTGATGACGTCAACACTATAAATATTGTATGCGATATGGATACAAGGCTTGCTTGTGTAGTGCACCGATCAATCTTGTTTCAGAAATTTGAATATAAGCAGCAATTCTGTGTGAGCGGGTACTAGGGCTTTGTTCCAACGCACTAAGAATATTTTCTACTTCAGATAAATTTTGTCCACGAACAGGTTCAGATGTTATCTGAATACTAAGAAGTATACTACTGTTATACAATCTGTTGAAGTCCTTGATAAATACGTTTCTGCTCGGAACTCTTATGATTTGCAAAACTTTAACTATATTCTTCAACCGCAGTTACGGAGTTGGCGTTGCCAAAGTCAAAACCAAATACTAAATTTTCATATTCGCCATGCGAACAGACGTTTGGAATTATTTATCATTTTTAGAAAATTGTATTCAATCAATCATAAATGATGGGTTAGTGTTTGATATTTACTTGTCGGCTTCGATGGCAAATGAAATGTACAAAAAAAATAATCAAAATATGCTGATGTATTTTAGTTAAGAGAAATCTTTGATTTACTCTGATTTTAAGAAATTTTAAGACACTGCAGCTCCAAAATAAATAAAGATCGACCTAACGTTTGGGTTTTTAGTCTTAAGACCTTTTCTTGCGACTCGCCTTGTATATACCCAAAAAGGTATTTCGAAAGTTGTGTTGGCTGTTCCTGATCGTGCTTCTCATCAAAATTAATAAAAACTCCTCTATAAGAAAGCTCAAAATCTCAATGTTAAGTGAGCCACAGCTTTCCGAAGACGGCTAATTTGATTTTCCTTTTCCGTTAAAATACATTCGATTATTCTTATAAACGATTTAATAAAATACTTTATAAAATAGCTAATGTTTAAAGTCATTGAGTATCCCCCATGAAATGCGTGCCCGCAATTTATAGAATGCAGATGTAAATTAGAGTCATAAAAATTGGTCGTTTCGCCATACATCGTGAATGTTTATTGCATGTCAAATATCAAAACAATCCCCTTTCAATTCAAAATATCATAAATACGCGAAAAGTTAAAATTATCACGTTTTAAAAATTGTCGTTCGCTTAATATTTAGTTTTCGTACCTTCTTGATTTGGAAATTTATGTTAATTTTGTAACAAGAACACGATAATTTATATCCAGCCGAACCTACCCAACTGGGTATTTATTAGTTTAACTCTTTTATATATTAACCAATATTTCGCAAATTTCTTGTTTGCTTCATCAGGATAACTAAAAAATATAAACAATCTACAACTAAAAATATGGTTTCCAAGTTAATTGCTCATTTAGTTTAAGAAAAAAAGCTTTGAAGATCGAATATTATGACAAAAATTAAGAAATTGATTGATAGTAATAACAAAAATTGTTTTTACGACAAATGTTCAACGTGTACGTCGTTACTTAGAATGCTCACATGAAGCCTCTTTCTAAATTAGTCTGGCATCCTTTCAAAAATTTGCAAATTCTAAAGCGTTTATAGTAGATAAACCATTCAAGATTATTGTTCCATGCTTACCCCAAAAATCTAAAAAGTGGTCACTGGGTTTTTCCAACTGGTGCTACTAATTTTACCTCATTGGAAGCACTTTCACCAATAAAAATTAATTGTTCTGATTGTTTTTTGGTTTATGATGCATCCATATTTCATGAAATGATATTAACTCGCCTATTTTGTGTTTATATACGCCAACACAATACTTTAAATTCTCAACGCGATAAATGCTAGCATATGAGATGTTTATTATGTCATTGATATTCAATCTAGTACCTCATTCTTTTTCAATGTTTCGTTCAGTACCATCCACATTTGGACGTATTAATACTCAATTATTGTACTAGCCGTCTAGGAACTAGTACCCGCTTGCGCCGTGTGGAGCGCTGACGGATAGAGTAGCCGCCGGTCAAGGTTTAACGCTTTTAGTTGTATGGCTCACTTTTGTATGCGATGTTATATGTTGTTGTCACCGACTGTGTTGTTCTTCTAAGTTTTTTTAATGTTCAAGAAAATAGATAACGCCGCTACTTGTAAAGTTAGAGCAAGAAATCTGCTACCATGTGATATGTGATATTCATCATCAATTAAAGGAGGTGTCTATATACAGTGTTGTCATAAATCGTTGGTACCGATGTCGTAACTTCAGTTTGGTAAGGGAAAACGTTCATGTTAATGAGCGTTCGAGGCGGCTATTAGTCATTATCGAAGAACTGCTGTCAGTTGACAAAATCATAAAGAACAACCGGCGAGTCACAATTGATGAAATCTGTGAATATTTCCCTAACATTTCACGAACAATTATTTATGAAATTGTCAGAGACCGTCTGAGGTATGCGAAAATTTATGAAGGCAAATCCTTCGCATGCTTACCGATAAGCGCAAACGGAAGCATATGGATAGACCAATTTTTGCAGTGAAAAGAACAAAATTTTAAGTGACGACGCAAGCCTAATATTGAAAACGAAAGTACATTAGTTGCTGTTTTTTACATTAATTATGGAAAATAACATCTGTTAAACGCGAGTTCTTTTTGTCGAATTTTCGATCACCTTTCGCACTGTTGCAGAGTTATTCGAGCAAATTCTTCACAGATGTTGGCTTTTAACTATTCTGCGGTTTGCGGTTTGTTAACGAATACCGTATTCTTATGGTAACCACGTAAGAAAAGGTCAGGTGCGTTCAAATTGGGACAACGCGGACGCTAAGGCAGATCGCGGTTTTTTGAAATTATACGATTTAGAAATTGTTATCAAAGAATATCCATTGTTTCCCGTGCTGTACGGACTGTTGCTTGGTCCTACTGGAACCGCATATTGGCGTCTTTATTCTGTAGTTGTGAGAATAAAAAGTTCTGAAGCATTGCCCTATATCGTTTAGCATTTATTATTTGCGCTACAAACTATCGTTTTCAAAAAAGTACGGCGCATACATTTTTATAGCAGTAATGCCGCATTAAACAGTTACGCGAGCATAATATAATGGCTTTTAATGATGTTGTTGTAAATTTTATGATCCCCAAAACCTGTAGTTTTGCTTATTAATAGAAGTATTCAAATGAAAATGAGATTCATCTGTCATCATAAGGTTTAATGAAATATTTTCATCATCCTCAAAGTCATGTAAAATGGCTATGCAGTACTGTAAATGAGTCTTCTGGATTAAGTTTTTGCACCAACTGAATTCCATAAGGGTACAGATGCCAATCCTATTTTAATATTTGCCGAAGGATCAGAGAGCTGCAGTTGAATGAGCCTTCCCCATGTTGATGTTTCTAGTGCTTCTGTAGCACTCTTTCTCACTCGCTCAATATTTTCAGTTTAACGACCACCCCGAGATCTCCTTGGTCGTCTCTAATCTCCAACTGAGCCAAATTTATCGAATTTTGTTTTGAAAATTCATAAATTATTGGAGTTGCGAAGACATTTCTTGCACCGAACGATCTTTAATATGCTTTACGGGTGTTGATTATCGATTAATAATTTTCAAGAAATAATGTTACAATTTTAGTTCAATGGGCGACTGTGTAGTTTCATGTTTGAAATTTCCAAGTTTTATCTATAAAACAAAAAAGTTAAAACTTAAAAACAATAAAAATAAAAGTTAAAATTATTTGACATTTTTAAACTGAAGCGAAATACAAACTCACAATTGATTAGAATGAAATATTATCTGCTTATTTTTAACATTCAAACTATAACCTATCATTTAATAAGTCAATTTTAGAATTAGGGAAGCAACAATAATACTTACTGGTGAAACGTTAAGCCTATATTCTTTTCTTTGCGTTTGAAAACGCCCGCATGCTACGCAGCTGACCATTTCTATTAATGTTAGATATTAAGCGTTTACATGTACCACTTACCACAATAGGATGAACGTGGGTTTATAAGATGATTACTTTCGTTGCAATGTTAAGCAACGGTAGTAACATTAAACACTCTTTCCTCCAACTATTTATTCAAAGGTTTCTATCGATTTTCATTAGTAAACATTGAAATGAGTAACATATAAATTTAAAAAGCATGAAATAGATTTAAAAATATCCCTCAGCATAGTAATTCATTTTTAAACTTAAAATTCCTTTTTGCATTTATTTGGGAAAAACAGTTCTATTTACATTTTACGAACTTAAATATAAAGCTGTTTCTGAATAATTATTTATAGTTCTATGTTCTAGTGGCCACGTCATTATTTAAATAAAAAATTATGAAGCCTAAAATGAATCAAGTCATGTCGTCAGAGTCTTGGCCTTACAACCCCTGAAGTTTCTGCATTTGCGTTTATTTTGTTTAATGTAAAATATTATGAAGAGGTCACAATCTGCGTCATAATAGAGTTTAATATTAAATCCATGTTCTCACCTTTGACTTCCCACGATGATTTACGAGTCGAAACTTTTAAAATATATCGCTCCGACGCTCTAGAAACATTCGCATTTGACGCCCGAGAGGAAAGCGATTTTTATTTTTCGCAATGTTTCGCTTATCTTGAAAAACATACAAAACTTAAAATGTTGTAAATTTAAATATGCGCAGCTCCCTAGTGATTTAGGCGTCTTCCAAACAAATCTTATACTTACAACTCATAAATCCTTTTTCGGATTGCATTCAAACTTACACATTCGATGGCCCCTCGACAGTAACATCGTTCATCGCCGT
Source organism: Phrixothrix hirtus (assembly GCA_024586415.1). Lineage (NCBI taxonomy): Eukaryota > Metazoa > Arthropoda > Insecta > Coleoptera > Phengodidae > Phrixothrix > Phrixothrix hirtus. The sequence continues at coordinate 4,752 of JAHWXV010420744.1, forward strand.
TTATCATTCGATAGGCTATTTATGTTAAATATTCTGTAGGGAAATTATACGATTCTCGTACAACATGCTCGGCTATGCAGATATAAATAAAATTAGCACCCAATGGGGTAGAATTGCGTTAAAAGTAAATTTGATTATGTTTTAATTTGTAACTTTCCTCTATCTGTTTCGACCCTAAATGACTGGAACTTATAACTTTACGATTACAATTTTCAGTAGAAATACTCAATAAATAATTTAGTGGTTATTAGTCCTTAATATAACGTAAAAATAGCATTACCAGCGATTCATTGAGATTAAATTCAAAGCAAAATCTCCAATTAATTTTGTATTGAAATATCATACCTTATCTCTTGCAAATTCGTCACAATTTTTAAATATTCGTTATGCATTTTTGAAGCTAACAATTTATAATTTATAATAACTTAAATTGTATACTTTCTAGGTTAAATTGATTTTATCATTATCAACAGGTAGTGTTCAACGTAATCGCTGTACTCCTAATTATCACAGCCATGCCGCTATATAAATCAATATACAACAAGAAAAATATAAAATAAATAACAATCATATTCGCTCCATTGTTCTCTCTGTTCCATTACCCGCAATAAATAACACAGAATATTATAATAGATTGCCGCTATTCTTTTAAGTATATAACTTGATTTACAATAATTTTAATTTTGTCATGCAAAAGAGAAAACTAAGTTTAAATATGAATCAGTAACAACCCGTGTTATGAATAAAGATTCAAATTTTTTGCAAATTAATTCTTTTATTTTTCAACGCAATCCTCTTTGAGGTCTATACACTTCCCAAAGTTTATGCCACTTCTTTAAACCCTCCAAAGAATACGATTTGTCAAACTCGGCAAAATACGCTTGTCTCCGCGGTAACTCCCCGTTTGAGCTGAATTTTTCCCCCAAGCCAAGTTTTCATGTTAGGGAACAGAAAAAATCGTAAGGAGCTACGTTGGCCGAGTGCGATGGACGAGCCAGTAATTCATACATCAATTCATGTAATTTGGTCGCGGAAAATCAGGATGAATATGCTGGTGCGTTATCGTGATGAAACAAGACCTTTTTTTAGCCAAATGAGGCCATATTTCGTTCAATTTCTTATCGAATCGGTCCAATAATACACTATAGTACTGCCCTCTTATAGTTCTTCCTTTCTGCAGAAAGTCCATGAGGATTATTCGCTTCTAATCCCAAAAAATCGTTGCCATGCTATTCCCAGCAGACGGGACCGTCTTTGCTTTCTTCGGAGCATATTCACTCGAAAATATTGCCTTCTCTTTGGCGTATAATGATGTATCCGGTGACGACTCGACGCAGAAACTCTTGCGAATTTCGCGCGAAGATGCCCAAACACCGCTTCAACAGTGACAGCCATATGCGCTTGTTGTTTACCGTTAACAATCGCGGCACACCGAACCGACAGCTTTCTTACACTTATCATGTAAAATATTAATTGCAGTTCAGTACGACATGCCTACTGCCTCTGATACTTCGGTGATCTGCGGCAATAATGTCATGGACCCTTTCAACGATTGTCTCGGTAACTACGCCTGCCAGGTGACCAGGCCATTCCTTATCAAAAATAGATGTACGACCACGTTCAAGTTCATTGAACTAATACCTTACGGTGGCCATAGATCGCGAAGAGCCCCCGTAAACAGCATCCAACTTCATTTTTATTTCTTCGCATGTTTTTTCATCCAAACATAAAAACAAATTACAGCTCGATATTGTTCTTTTCCCATTTTATCAAAAAACACTAAATACATGTCACGCAACCGGCTGCCAAATAAAAACTAACCTATGAATCAGTGTGAAATTTAGTATGGTGTCGTTAGAAGGATGACTGTACACGATGGTAGTGTCTACTTCCCTAAGCAATACCAACTGTCTTCAAACATGGATGTAAGACTCTTATAAATATTATTTATTTCTAGTTACCACAATTTTAAACTGTGGAATCTGTTTCTTTAATATAAAAGATAAGAAAATATTTAGTTCCTAAGGGCTAACTTTCGTGGATAAATTGCCTCCTTCATTAGAGCTTGGAAAAGCTTTAATGTTGTTAACTATAAATATGCAAATTATTTAACGAACAAAATTGTTTTAAAAGTCCAGAAATTTCAAAATTTTAACAATGTTAAAAGTTTCTTTGTTTTTTTGACACAGTATTGAGCCTACAAGTTAGATTAGAAGAATGAATAAAGAGGTGTACGTTAATCTTTTACAGATACAAAACAAAGAGCTGGTTCATTTCCTCACAATAAAGAATGTGCCCTGTCATGCTTCCTCCCTAAGGAAATTGAAGAGGCTCTGTATATCATTCTGTTGAACCATATTGAGCTGTCCCTTCGGAGAAAGTAATCGTTAGAAAATCGTCACACCTTGAAGATGACTGATTAAACTCGAAGGAGCATGACTTTGCATGTGAGTATAGATGAAGCGCGTCATCGCGATTACATTCATTCAGTGCGTGATCCCATCACTTCAGCAGCAACGTGACTGGTATCTGTCCGATATTTTACGTACATGTATAATAGTTTGCTACTTACAAGAAGGTATGGATAATGTGAATGGATCATTATGGTAATATTACTAAACTTACAGTTGTGTTCCGCATGTATTGGCTATCTGAGCTAAAACCCTCTTAATGACGTTTTTGTTCCTGTAAATTAGCTTTACGGCTTTAATTCGTGTATTTTTATGGTTTTAGCAAATTTAGATTCCTAATATGACACACGTAATAACTTTGCCTATTCCTCGTTATTGTTCCACTTGTATAACATTAATTGCGAATGTACCCGCTATAACATCGAAAGATGGATATGTGGTTCATCGCCGATTATGATCTGAGAAATATTGTGATATCAGTTATATTATGTTTTAAAGTTTTCGTACTTTCGTTAATTTATCCTGCGAAACCTAACAACAAATACTTGTTTATACGTAACCATTCATAAGCGTACTTATGCTGAAAGGGATACAACATTCATCGTTTTTGTACCATGCACATATATAAAAACTACTTGAATATGACTCGAAAATATGCTTCATTGCCACTATTTATGGCTCATTGATCCTATAATACTGAGGTACATGACCTTAGGTTAGGGTTAGGATTATTCCAATTGAAGCCGACTGCGGTCTAAAATGAAAGGCAAATAACTATTTTAAATTTAATCGGAGTTGATTGATCTTAAAACTTCCTGAATGCTAAGGAGGAGAGTTCAATGAGAAGACACATAGGCAAAGCTATTTCTAAAAATCAATCTATCTTTCCACATGCCATATAATTCAGTATGATCCTTTTGTTATTATTTCTTGACCATAAATGCTGGTTAAAGTTAATATTTTATGATTTTATTTATTTGAACAGGGTAAAATCGTTACGCATTAATTTGGTAAAAAATCTTCATATTCTAACAGAAATTACTTGGCCTTTTGAATAAAAACAATATAACCTAGATCATAAACTTGAATTGTGTGAATAACGTAAATATACTTTCTGTGGGTAGTAATTGCTTTTGGAATAATTCTCCTGTACAATAATAAGAATAACATTTGCAGTTACAACGAATATTTTTAGTTCTTTTTTATACCAAATATCGTTCATAGTCCGACATTTATTCCATTTGCAAAAAAAAATTTAATCTGTGTTTGTATTTTGTACAGATTCTTCATATTTAGCAAAATACCATAAAAATGGCTTAAAAATTTTACACATTGAGCAAAAAAAACTGAAGAAGCATTACAGAAAGTGCTTGAAGGTAACATAATAAACTAAATTCCACGGTGATTTTCTGAAAGAAGTTTTTGTGTTGGTTTATGGCTGAAAACGTCCCCCACAACTGGGCTAGAATGAAAATTACTACAGTGAGTTTTTTTAATCCTTAAGCATAAATAAGCATTGGATTGGCGAAAATTATGAAAATTGGCTTACATCGAAATATGGGTCACAAACGTTGTTGCAAGGTTTTATGAACGAAAAGTGCATGTTTAGTTGGAAATGAGATTCGCTTGAATAGCAACAACCATACAAACCCATTAGAAGACACACTCTTTTCATAGCAGCTGTATTTATAATTCTAATACAACAACATATTTTAGTAATCCCGCATATTTCAAAAGGGGAGTGTGTTAATAACCGCAATTTTAGTGCGGACGAAACTGTGTAAACCAAATTGAACCTCAGGGTGGGCATGAACTTCTCATTCGTAATATACCTTAGTGTCAGCTATCAGCGAATCATAAATTACGTCGTGTTTTTGTACTTTTCAAAGTATTAATAAATTTTTCTGGAGCAACCTAAAAATCTTTGTATAAAATCTATTTATTTACTTTTACATACACCATTTCGCTGGTTTATTTATTTCTTTAATTTGCTAATAGATGATTCACACAAATTTTTTAAATAGTTAAATAGTATGCACAAAATCGAAAACAAACAACAATAACTCAGTGACTAGCAGCTTAGTTACTTAAAAAACGCCTGTGAGCTTTATTAGAATTTTTAAAAATTGAAACTCATATAATGCTTTTAAGCGCAACTTTTTCTATGATTAAAACTGGAATGATTGAATGAATTCGATGTGTCTAATGCAAAAACGCAGTGTAACAATTTGTCAAACTCATAAGTAACTTCTCATGTGTTTTTAATTACAGATAGCATACATTTTTGAAAATGGTAAAATTTTCAAGAACAAGATCACAAATTCATATATTTTAATATCTTAAATGTTGTAAGGTAGTGATTTTAAAATAAAATTAAAACAATTTAGCTTAAAGTATATATTGGGTGTTGTAATAAACTAAATTTATGATGTTTCAGTAAAAATAAAATGAAGCCACTTATCTGACATCAAATGAATAAATTTGAGATTCTTTAAGCCATTTTAAGGTAAAACCAGTCTAAAACTTTAATTTTTGGGCACCAATTAGCACTTGAACGTAAATTCATAACCCGGAAAACATTTTTCAATAGAAATATTTATTAGAATGTCAGTTGAACATTTTTTGAAAATCAAACACATACTACATATTATGTTTAACATGGAAATATCGAAAACATACGTATTTTAGGAATTATATACTTGTAAATAATATCGAAAAATCAATTAAATAATAAAATTTCAAATTTCTAAGCTGTGGTTTAGCTTTGAAATCGTTGAAATACTAATAGATAGAATTTAGATAACTTTATTGTACTGAATTTTTTATTCTATCTTTGTGCTTTTCATTTTGATTTTAAAACTTCATTGAAAGATTTAGCTTCAAATATCTAGTTATAACTTTACTTTGAAATTATTTTTCAAAGTATATTTAATCACGAAATTGATCTTTACTTGTTACATCATTTAAGATATATTTTTATTATCGAGTGTATACAAAATGTCCTTCCTGTTAAAAGTCTATGCGTTAATTTCATATCGAGCCCTGATTAAATTTATCATTAAAGGCTACGCCTTAATATGATATTCACATACAAAAATTTAATAAAATGTCGTATTTACAGGCATTATTAAAAAGATTTTCATTAGTCGGGATTTTTGTAGTTATACAAGGTGTCTCTAAAATGTTTAGCCATTGCTTAATCGCAAATTTTTGGGATCAAAATAGGGCGATTTAATCGAACTTACCTATACCCAAAGTCGTCTCGTTAAACCGCTAATGAGCGTCAAATTTCTTTGAAAAAAATATTGTTTCGTTTGTGAAAATAGAATGCGCCTACCGATTTTCGTCATTCTTGGTATGATATTCCTGGTGAGTATAAGACATGATTTAACATAATTTTGAGCTTCATTGCTAAACTGCAAAGGTACGAAAAAGGACATGTCCCGTCTTCAATCCGACAGCTATTTTTAATGTGCAGGCTGAGAGCTTCCATATTCTTTTTTGTACAAAGGTACACACCTTAATAATATTTTTTATATGTACACAATTTTTGATATCTCGTACGGTTTATCTGCATGCATACTGGCGGCTTTTTTGACAACATACTTCTAATTTACTTAGCCTTGATGAGAAACAATTAGGGAAACACATACAAATAATTAGGAATAATTAGAATTACACTTAATTTATAACAGATGTTCGAAATGACCCCCAAGTGTGCTGTGAATGGTTTGAAGATGGCCAGAAACATTGTAAAAGAGGAACTGTGGCTTTAAAAAGAACGAATGTGCGTCACGATCGTCGTTTAAGACAACTGGCATTTAGAGAACGAAGTTTTGCGTTAACATCTTATCGTCCACAACTTGTGCTTCCTTTGACTGCAGAATATTGTCGGCAACGGTTACAATGGTGTAATGAACAATTTCATTGGAATCTTGAATGGGATCGTGTTGTCTTTAGTGATGAATCTTGATTTTGTTTAGGAATGCACTACGGCACTACAGCCGTATGAGTCAGAAGAAGGAGCCGGGGTGAACGACGGAATCTTTAATTTACAGTTGAAAGGCACGTACACCGTTCTGTGGGTGTTATGGTTTAGGGTGCGACTACTTATGGCAGCAGGTCTCCCTTGGTGTTCATTCGAGGCAATATGACATTACAACAGTATATTGCGGAGGTGGTTGGAACACATCTTCTACAATACTTACAAGAGCTCGAAGATCCGTTACTCCAGCAAGATAATGCACGTCCACATGTAGCAAGGTTTTCCTTGAACTTCTTTGAGCAGGCCCAGATTCATATTTTGCCCTGGCCTCCACGCTCTCCAGATCTTACTCCCATTGAACATGTATGGGACATAATGGGTTAGAAGGTTGCGAAATTTACAGTGCCTCCTTTGATTTTAGAGGCCTTGAGATATTAGGTGCAACTTGCATGGGAGGCAATACCCTAAGACGAGATGAACTACTTTATTCAATCAATGCCCAGACATGTAAATGAATATGTAAAACAGAGAGACCGCACCACACATTATTAGCAATTATTATAAAATTTTGTTTAACTAATAAATATTTTCCTCCCAAATTTTGATCATTTATTACTATAATATAGCTGAATATTCTTGCCAAATTGCATCCGGAAATTCCAACCCCTTCTTGGTGTTGCAATTTCTATGTCACTAAGTATATTTAAGTAACATTAAATAAATAACTCTGGTATATAATGCGCCCGTGAAATAGAAGCCTTCCTAAAATTAAATAACCCAAAACAGTAGAAACACGTAGAAAGGATTTAGAATTTACAAATTTTCGATCACAACCAAAACCATCTAAAATTATAAGAAACTAGCAACAGTACGGAATGGAAAATTACGGAGTACATTTAAATTTGAAAAGATATGATTGGCTGTACAGAGGAACAAATTTTGTTGAGGTAACTGTGTTTTCCTCGAAGTAGTTTTATCAGTGAGCGCTAACTCTAGCTTATCCTTTGGGTACTTTTATCGTGAGGGCAACGTTGACAACAAAGAATTTTGTTTGTTTTTTATCTCATAGTTCACATTAAAGTTCGTAAACAATTCGTAATTACCCTTTAATTAATTGTTAACATAGTTACAATCTTTCCATTAGGGCCCAAGACCTTAGGGTAGTTTTTATTTAAAACTCTTATTACAAAACGCTGTTTTAAACATAGATCGAAATATTTCTGAGGTTAATTGCATAAACTATAAAAACAGAATGAATTTTAATGTTTATACCTATATTCACTCTTATGCGTTGTTGGTTACCTGCTTTGGCAGTGTTGAGTAATTAAGATAAATTACTGTACTACGTTTTTTAAATTACGCAATGTTTAGGTTTTAGATTGTAGGTAACCAAACTGTTTCCAGACTTTATTATCGAGGGATAATCCCCTTAGGTTCGGACTATAAATTTACTGTGCTTACTTGTACTTCCTTTCAATATTTATTTTTAAAATTATGGGCCTCGCCAAAAATTTTATTTATGACATGATTATATACCAAATAAGTAATAAAGCACAATGAGTTCCATGCGCTTATTAAATTTCAAATTTAAAACAAATATGTAAAAATTGCAATTAAAAGTTCTTACATCTACAAATAGAAAAAAATGTACTACAGGCACCGTTATGTAACAAAATACAAAACCTGATCTACTGAACCCTTAGGGTTTGGAGTGTCTGCAAAATATCACAGTAGTTTTAAGTGGGCTCTTTTGGCTAAAGGATCAGAACAACAGGTAGAAAAAGGTTTGTTAATATTTAAATTGACAATAAGTTTACGTTAAAATGAATGTTGTAAAAATTTGTTAAAAACTTCGTTTAAAATAATTTTGAAACTTCAAACTTTCACTTATGTAGTAATTTGACTTTGATATTATCATTTGATTGGTCGATAATATATATCTTTTTTCTTTTTATTTCCCTTTAAACAGAATTGGATGTATGATCTGATTTCCATGTCAATTAATGATCTGGATAGGAATTCTTCAAGTTTTACTTCTGTATGGAATACGCGATCTACATGAACTCCCGGTTTTATAAAAACAATTTTTATAAATTTCTTAACGGTGCTTCCGTAATACTTTATTTTGCTACCAGTTATCAATCAGAGGCATTATAGTTTCCAAATGTTTGGATAAGTTTATACGCAGTGCATTTTCTGGAATTTACTTAGCTACCATCAAATTGATCTACTTACGAAGCTGTCACAGTTGTTTTAATTCATCACCGCGTTCGACGAAAGTTACATAGCTTTCCTTGTAACGTTTTGCTTTTATAGCTTTTTTTCAATTCCCTTTCTGCAGTTTCGTTGATCTATCAAGGATCTCAAATTTGAAACTACTAATTACGTGTCATGTCGGAAAACCGTTGGATTTTCGTTAGATATTTGCGTCTGTTTCGCAAACTCCCCTTAATGCTACTGCTTCGGTTAGTAAAGTATATGACATTATAATTTCTGGTTTTACTGCTGCAGGCCCTTTCCATATTGAATATACAATTAGAATTTGCCCCTTCAATTTTTAGTTTATTTTACACTATGTAATCAAACCCGCATTTTTTATGACGGAGCACAATTTACACTTTGCCAAATATTTATTTTATAGTCTGTGAACTCTGTTTTTAACTTAAAATACTGTTAGGTAATTTCTACGTAAAGTAACATTTTAGAAATTTGAAATAGGTGATAGCTTCTTTCAATTTTCTAACGTGAGAACTGAGTAATTTTTAAATGTTAATTACGAGGGTCTAACAGCGTATACGTTTCACTGAAGTTTCTAGCTTACCTTTCGTACTTTTATTTCATAGTTATATCTTATATATCTTCGATCTATAACCACTTAGTGTGGATTTATGTAGCGAAATCAATCTTGAGGTAAAACTACTTTTATAATTTTAGATAGCTTTTGTTTTGCGGTTGACATACGTTACAAATTAAAAACTCAATTATTTAACATAAACATTAAACAAATATCTAAACACGTTAAGGTATCCAAATTCCCTCATTATATGGACTGGAATTAAACTACTCTATAAAATGCCCATTTTCTTTCGAAATATTCAATATGGTACAAGATATTGATACTGATGTTAAAATATTTTTGATACATTTATTAAATCAAATAAATGCGGAAGTAAGGGGGCGATGTTTGTCCGAACTTTATTTAACATAAAACTTTTCAAACATCAATTTTACAGTCTAAAATATTCTTTCCAAATTTCTTCTCCTGTACACTTTCTATGGCCCTAGCTGTTTTTGAGAAAACTTAAATTTAACATGAAAACTGAATATTTACTGGTTTAAAATAATAATGTTTGTATGTTTGTTTGCTGAGAGTTCAGGGTGCGAAATTTCCTTTGGAGCTCTCGGACTGGAACTATTATATAGCCATTTCGCTATGACTACTAGAATTTTGCCGAATGTGGAGGAATTCCACCACCAGTAGGGATTTTTAACGTGCCAAACATCATATTGACACGGGACCTACGATTTTACTTCCTTATCCGAGAAGGAACATTTTTTAAATTTTTCTCCGCTGCAATTTTACCGACCTGGATGGGGTTTGAACCCGCGTCCTTTGGATGCAGAAGCAAACATGCTAGCCACTACACCAGTCGAGGCCGGAAATAATCATATTATAAACAGACGTTTTTTATCAAATTAGCCATGCGCGAAATTCGATTAGTATCATCATATTTTAGAATCCCATTTTACATAAAATTTTCTCAAATTTAAGGAATACGATACATCATATAGTCATATGGGTCATATATTTGACACTATGAGCTTTTATTAACATTATCCTAATCGACAATTACCTAGTAAGTAAAATTTTATAAATTTACATCGCCGTTTATGTAAAACTGTTGGTTTACAAAATCTTCTCCCTTTTCTCGACGCTAACATAAGAGATAAACCTCACAATTAGGAAAACCTATTCTTAATGAAAATAAAAGTCATCTACAAACAGGAAGAAAACAGATTCTCTAATATTAATTAAATCTGTACCCACAATCGGGAACACTTTAATAAAGTAATAATTTTAATCGTAAAATGTTGATTAAGAACAAATTCCCGTGCCCAATGATATTCCTTGTAAAATGTTGCAAAATGATATCGGGTAAAAGTTGATAAAGATCCTGTGTATATAACTTATATCCTTGTCAGCGATCGCCCTTCTTGCGCTATTGGCAATCGGTTACATTCGTGTTTTAAATTCTGTTTATTAAAATTTAATTATATTTAAAGTTATATTTGATTCTCGTTTAATAAAGCACAATTAAATACATTAGAAAGTTGTATCAAGAGGATGCGTAGTTTTATAAAATTACATCTTATGCAGTTGCATTTAAAGTTATATAAGTCTCCAAGCTTTTAAAATTAATACAAAACTACATTTATATTCCTTCGAAAATCAATTACTAGTATATGACCACACCGCTATATTTATAACGACAAGCTTATCTGTTGTTGCATCTACTAGTTCCTGTAAAATCAAGCGTTCTTTAAGAGTAAGCTGGAAAATAGAAATTACTATATGGGAAGAAAGATAGTACCCTTTCTTCGCACACATGACCTCTCTGAACGGAGGTATATACAAGTAAAACACTCTCGAACAAGCTTTCCTAAGTGGCTGATGAATTGTAATTAATCAACTTTATTAGAACTTCAAATTTTTTGGAGGATGTGATAATTGGCAAAGTTAAATTACTTGAAATGCTGGAATGTTTCCTTTAATTCCGTTTTCTACAAGCATGTTTCTTCAAAAATCCGTTTTTAATGAAACACGGCTCAACACCATACGAGAGTGTGATAACAGGTGGTAGGTGTAGATAAAGGGAGATGGTACGCGTGTAAATTAGGCAAGTGACATTACAGTGATAGATATTTACTAGTAAATTAAAAATAAGTGGAAAGACACATCGACTATACATACGCACTTATTTGTCTTCTCCTATTCATTAAGACCGTCTTAGTAATGCGTCTAAATTAATTTGGTAATGAACCTTTCTTAATTTTTTCACTCGGGCTGCAATTAATAGCAGTTTGGTTTATGAATCGTTGCGTCAAATCTAGAATACTATAGTTAATAAACAAAAACCTTTTTCATATACTAGTGTTGTGTGCCTCCGCTGTTTGAATCATCCTATCAATGCATTTTATTTTGACTTAAATGAACCTGCCCAATTAACTGACAGCTGATACTAAAGAACATATAACCTAACAAACAATAACGAAATGACAAGCATGTTTGTAACGTCTATAGGTTTATCGAAATGTGCCAGTTGGATTGATGTTCTTGATATTACCTTATTTAGCTTCAAAAGCTGTGTCTCTTCCTAGGGAACACCCGTAGAAGCTGCGTTAACGTATCCTGGGCAGCTGCGACCGCAACAGCTTGTGTCGCAATTTTCGATTTTGCCTCATTTCGACTTCACTTTGCTGGTTTGGTAGTGCTTTGATACAACCGCATTTATATTGTCCGTGTCGTTATCCAATTTTGGCACGTGGCATCCTTTTCGCACAAAAGGCAGATTTCAGCGAAACTAATCGTACTTCTATGGAAGAAACAAAAAATTTCGGTAGGTCATTCTCAACATAAATTTTTAAGAAATATTTAGTGGGTTCATTCTTCCTTCTATTGCGAATGAATAGAGATGCTCATACTACTGACTTGATTAAAAATAAGTTACCCCCTTTTAAAAAAAATTGTTAAAAGGTCTAATGCAGCAAATGTGGTTTATGCATGAAGGAGCATTAGCTCACTTTAGTATAATAGTGCGCCAATATCTAACTCTTGGATCGATAAAGGGCAGCCCCTCAATCATCACAAAAAAACACACTTGTCAATTTTCTGTAGGGGGATCTTAGCTCTTTAGTCTATTCGTCACATATATTGAAAGTTGAATATTTAACAAATCATACTTTAGCATAAGGAATGCCGTTGGAATATTTGAAACAGTGGGAGGTTCAATTAAAAGAATAGATCAAGCCTGTCTTATGGAATTAAATGACCGTTTTGCCGAATTTTTGCAACAAATAATTTATTTATATACTTATATGGCATTCGATTAATAAATATGTTGAATGAATCAATTTCTTGTAATAATCTTAACAACGAGCGTTTCGTAAATGAACCATTTTCTGTAGTTTTGCCAAATTTTTGTGGTATAACGTATATATTAAATAATATTGTCCAAAAAATGAATTTGTACTACACTCCTTTGGTATCGCAGTGAATCAATTTCAAAATTGCAAGCAGTTGTGCAAACTTTCAGTTATCGACACTCCCGAAAACACCGTCCTAAACAACTGCTTGGTGCATTCCTTGAAGAGTCTTGTTTGCATTTCTGTCCCACCTTGACGTACCTTCGATGGATCTCGATCTCCAATATCAATTACGTCGTTCTTTTTTAAAAAAATATTGAGAGTTCAAGTTTTACCAAATACCCGTATATTCATCTTTAATGTACTCGTCAAAAACTGCAATGCTTTTAAAACTGGCGTGTAACTCAATAAAATTTCAAGTGCAGTGACGACTTATGAGGAAAGTACACTGGTAACAACATAGTTTACTAACTAATTCAATATTATCAAGAACAAGTTGTATGGTTTTCACTTAAACAACACTCGACTAATTCTAGGTAACATTCAGTTGTCATTAAAACAATTAAATAAATTTAAATATAACTTTCATTATCTGAATATGCTGTAAAAG